>PVLC010019672.1:0-30292 GCA_004027655.1 Graphiurus murinus
TATCATGGTGCAGATATACTAAAACCTGAAGACATTTTCTGTTTAGTCTTTAGGCACAGTTCAAAAAATGTTCTATGCTAGCAATATATTAGTTTTGGAAGTTCAAAAGTGGTGCCTATTTTGTGGTATCAAGGGATCTCAATAGATAAATGTTTAACTTTCATTGTTTTTCTCCTCTCAACAGTTTTACCTAGCCATACATGTGGGAATCCTGGTGAAATACTGAAAGGAGTCCTGCATGGAACAAGATTCAACATAGGAGACAAGACCCGATACAGCTGTCTCTCTGGCTATGTCTTGGAAGGTCACGCCATTCTAACCTGCATCGTCAGCCCTGGGAATGGTGCATCCTGGGACTTTCCAGCTCCTTTCTGCAGAGGTAAGGGCAGGAGGTATGCACTTGAGAAGTCTGGGCAGAGTGAATGACTCTGGAGATGATAATATTAAGTGCCCACTTAAAAGAAAAGGAGACACATAGGGCGAGGGCTTCAGATGTCAGCTCATTCGGTTTCCAAAAGTAACATGATGTAGTCTTTGAGAAACCATGGTTAGGATACTGCAAACTGAGTAACAGGTGGATGACCTATAATTTTATCCCCTGAATACTGAAAATTTCTTTCATTCCATTTTCCAAACTTTATACATTTCTGCCTATAGACCATCTCTTGTAATAGTGTTCTACGATGTTTTGCTTCTTTATGTCTTTCTCAGTATAATAGTTTTTTTTCCTCATTAAAAATTTTTAAAAAACCACTTCTTGATAATTACACTTCATTTCCAAAGGATGCTTCAGCACTCTGGCATTGGAAATAAGGTGATCCTAAATTGGAGGTATTGCTTCAAATGTTCATCGCTGTGGTTTAGTGGAAGGCTAGTTGCTTTCCCTGGATCCCTGAAAGCTTTAGTCTTGTTTAATTTTTCCAATTGTTAAGAAAGCACATTTCAACTCTTTGATTTTGGTCTTCCTAAGAAAAACTTATTGCGTAGGTTAAAGACTGAACGTACACCTAACATTTCTTGGAGTCTTAATGAAACACCAGAAAACGTGCTAACCACTTCCCTTGGATCATAACATTTAGTTCTCACAGCTACCCACTGACATAGTCATTATTGACACTCACTTAGCAGACAAAAACATGGAAACATTCAAAAGGTGCCTGAGATACACTGTGATGAGATAAGGATCAAACCCAAACCCAGTCTGACTTTTGATCCCTGCTTATAACTACACAATTCACAGCCTTGATTGCACTTTGTCATATGAAAAGTATAATCAAATCAGTGCATGTTTATTTCAATCCATGCTGTGTAATCCATTTGGTCAGTTAAGTGTTATAGTTCCAGGATTCCTGGGGGATTCTCCTTGATCACGTTTCTAGCAATGTCACCATTGTGTTCATCACCGTGGCTTTTGTCCAGTGCTATAAAAATTTATCTGCATTCCAAAGACAGTGTCTAACCTGAAAAAATGGCACCTACATGTGTGTCCCATAGAGGGTCACATGATGGTCTTCAGGAGAAAAAAAAATTGTTACAAACATATATTCAGTATGGTCAATCCACAGTAAGACTTGAGGTCCACAAGTTTACCCCCAAATGTTCACTTAAACAAGAAACCAAGATGGAATCTGCTCCTCTTCAGCCGTCTCCCAGCTCCCCCTCATGGATCCTTGAGTTTTCACATGATGCCCTGTCTTCCTGAGTCTAGCTTCATTTGCTGCCTATCTTTCCCATCCTCACGCTGGGTCCTTAAGAAGAGGATGGGCTGATTTGCTGCATGCAGGGGATGCCTGTCTGGAGGAGAAACGCAGACAGGAAAGAGGAGCTCCGATGGTGTCAGTGAAGGCAGCTAGCCCCTTATTATTTAGACATCATCTTCACTTTGTATTTCCCCTGCCTTATTATTACATCATAAATTATTAAACCATGATGTGAGGGGCTAGCCTGTTGTATGCATAAATGGGTTCCTTGAGTTCTGGGAAACAATATCAATTCCAAAGGCAAAGGCATTCTTCTTGAATGGGAAATGCAAAAGCCCATCCTCACGTTCTGTACTGAGTCACAGCAGACAGGTGGAGAAGTACACAAGAATCTGCCCATCTAGGAGCCCAGCATGGTGTTGCACGCTTGTTATCCCAGTACTTGGGAGGCTGAGATTGGAGGATTGCAGGTTCACAGTCAACCTCATCTACTTAGTGAGGCCTTCTGCAACTTAGACCTTGTTTCAAAATAAAGAATAAAAAATAGGGCTGGAGGTATAGCTCGGAGGTAGAATGCCCCTAGATTCCATCCCCAGTACTGGGAAAAAAAAAAAAAATTCCCTCTGTTTGAAAAAAAAAAAAAAATTTCCCTCTGTTTAAAAAACGTACCATCAAAAAAATAAATAAAAAATAAAAAAAAGTACCATCAGACCCAAAGACATTCTTACAGGAATGGCATTGCCCACAGAGGTTTGAAGCGGCTGTTTCATAGTCTCCCTGTGGCCCTCTGCTTTCTCTCTCTTCTCCATCTCTCCAAGTCAGAGTCTCTTGTTTTTTATACTCTTATTTGTGTAATGTAACTTTACATCATAATGAGATTCAAAATGATAGGAACATACCTGCACACATTGTATCTTAGACCACCTGCCCAGCTCCACAGTTGTAATCACCTAGGAAACATAGACATATGGGGATGGCTGGACCTCAGGTAGAAGCTGACTCTGTTGCACGAGAAATCCATTAACAATACGCCAGGCCCACTGCAAGAATAGTCTTCCGCAGCAGGAGAACTATGCACTGTCTTCTCTGCACAGTACATGTTTGAATGCTGTATTTGTCCTACAATGGGGCACTTGGGTTTGTAAACCATATTCAAACATTAATTCTTAGCGATGCTGCAGAGCTGAGATTCCCAAAGTCCTGGGTGGACACTCCTGGTTACAGCCTGTCCTGAGCCACTGGTCTTCCCTAGGCAGCACTTACACAGTGCTCTGTGTTAGCATCCTGCTCTCCTTGCATGTGCACTCCCACTGAAAGGCATTCCGAAGACACGCATACACAGGCCTGTTGAAGATGGCTGAAGCTCATAAATGCACGATCTGTTTACACCTCCAGTCGCCTGCAGAGGCAGCCAGGAAGCCTCATTATCCTGCTACAGGGTGAGAAATGAGGCATCAAACTGAGGTGACATCTGTGTTACACTTCTAACTTGGACATTATGATGTCAGCAAGAATTTGATGATCTAATCTTCTTACTAAAACTTCTTGAAGCCAAGTAACATACATACATGGTTAAAATTTTAACAGTACAGAAGGGTCTACCATAAACATCAGTATTCCACGGGCACAGCCACATACTCTGCCACGGACTCAGTGACTTTCAATTCTTCCTCCTGCCTCCCAGCCTCGACTAATAACTATTCTATGTTCCAACTCACTTGTTTAGAAATATTTAATAGAGCATGTGGAATTTGTCTCTCTATATCTGGCTTATTTTAATTCATATAATGTCCTCAGATTCCATCCATATTGCTACAAAAGACAGAATTTTGTTCTTTTATGGTTGAATAATATTTCATTTTTGCTCGTATACCACATTTTCTTTATCCACTCATCAAACAATGGGCATCTTGGTTGATTCAGATATTGACTATTGGGAAGAATGCTGCTGAAAACGTTAGACTACAGGTATTTGTTTCATAGAATGATTTCATTTCCTTTACACTCACTGGTGAGATGGATGCATCAGCTGGTAAATCTATTTTTAGCTTTTGTGGAGCTGCCACCGTTTCCATAATAACTCTACTAATTTTCTTTCTGATCAAAAGTATATAAGACTTCCTTTTTCTCTGCACCCTCTCCAGTCTGTGCTTTCTGTTTGTTTGTTTTGAATTAGTCTTTTTTAATAATGGCCATTCTAATTGGAGCAAGATAACATTTCATGGGGATGAATTTCCCTGATGATTTAAGATATTCAGCATTTTCTCATATACTTCTTGGCTACTTGTGTATTCTCTTTTGAGAATTGTCTATTCAGATAATTTTCCCAGCTTAATTTGTTTTATTAATATTATTTGCTATTGAGGTGTTGGAGTTTCTTATGTATTTTGGATACCAACCCCTTGGAATATGTGTAGTCTGAAATTTAGAGTTTATAGATGAAGAAATCTATGGGAGGTTGGGCATCAGGTTTGCAGCTGTAAGGCAGTAGAGAATGAAGCTGGTTCTGACTTTTTTTTCAGTACTCGGACGTTCTACCTCTGAGCTACAGCCCCAGTCCTATTTTTTATTTTTTATTTTGAAACAGGGTCTCACTAAGTTGCAGAGGGACTCACTAAGCAGCTGAGGCTGGCTGCGAACCTGGATCCTCCAGTCTCAGCTTCCCAAATGCTGGGATTGCAAGCATGCACCACCACGCCTGGCTTCTGACTTCTTTTTCACAATTCTCTCTCTCCTTGTACCTTCATTGAAGAAGAAAGGAGGGTGCTTTATTGCTGCTGTTTGTGTTTGGAAGCCTGATCTATAAACCAAAAAGTAGCAACATAAGGATCCTTATTGGAAACTAAGGCTGCTTGCACAATAAGATTCTACCCTGGTTTCTGTCTATCTAAACACACACATTTAAGATAAATATTCACTTAAATGTGTCAAAACACATCATCACTATTATGTGACAGTTTTAGGGAATATAGGATACAGCAGCTGTTTTGATTTTTTTTTTTAAGAGTTGACTAATTTTATCCACTTTAGGATGGTTGTGTGTTCTTGGGAGAATGAAAGAGAGTTAGCAAGGGAAATGCTAATAAATAAAGAGCCAGAAGAAGTATCAAGGATGCCTTGAATAAAACCTGCTAAATAATGCATGCCCGGGCTTCGTTTGTAGCCGCCTGAAGCTGTGAGTGCAGCTTTAATTGATAAACCTTTCCTAATGTGATTGCAGATGACAATATGTCACTTGCTGGTGCTTTCTGAAATGTCAGTCAAGCTTTCTAATTGCAGATGTTCTGCTGCTCGTGCTGCAGGGGTGGGGGAGCCGGGGAAGACAGAGCTGGAGGGAGGAGAAGGGAGAGCAATCATGCTTTTACGGGTGCCTATAAATTCTGTGATATTTAAAACTCGGATGTGTTTCATAAGCTATGACACCAAAGTGACAGTGGAAAATGTGTCCGCAGGGATCTGCCATGTTGAGACCAGGCAATGTGAAGTTAGATTGAATGGACAGTCTTTTAATTTAATTTATTTATTGTGGTACTGGGGAATAAACACTCTGAGATACATTCACAGTCCTATTTTTTTTTTTTTTTACTTTTGATTTATTTTTCTGTGATACTAGGGATTGAACACAGAGGCATGTTACCTCAACTACACTCCAAACCCTATTTTTTTTTAATTTTTATTTTGAATAGGGATTCACTAAGTTGCTGAGGGCATTGATAAGTTGCTGAGACTGGTTGTGAACCTGAGATCCTCCTGTCTCAGCCTCCCAAGTACTGAGGTTACAGGTGTGTACCCCTCTGCCCGGATGAATAGACAGTCTTCATGTAAGAAACTTGGCTTTGAATTAAGATTTAGATAATTTAATTTTAAGCTCCTTTCTTTGCACACACTGAAAATCAAAAAAAAATACAAAAACAACCTCCAATGTAAACTTTTACCAAAACTGAATAAAGAAGTTATGGAAAACATATCAATATTAAGTTATAGTAAATCTAATATTGAAAATTAAATTTTCAATATTTAAAAAAATAAAATTAAAAAAACTTCCAATGTAAATTTTTACCAAAACTGAATAAAGAAGCTATGAAAAATATAAAATATGGAAATATATCAATATTAGGTTATAGTAAACCTGCTATATCTTTGTTTTACGTCTTTGCTATGCTATACACTTTCCACCGAGAATGGTGTTTATATTTGCTTATCGAATACAATTGTATAACACAAGTTTATCAAATACAATTGTATAACACAAGTTTATGAGATAAGTGCCTCTGTCAATTATTTCAGTTTTGTGGGCTACTTTATAGTATTATTATTTTCATCTGGGTAGTTACCATGTTAGGTGTACAGCGATGGAGACCCCGGTGTCTAGTGATGCCATAAATACATGTCCAGGTAAACGCCGTTCACCATGACGGGCAGCCAGGAGAGAGTTTGAGAGCGTGGGCTTTTTCACTCACTCGAGGTCCAGCCTCATCCAGGGATACCTGTTTATCTCAGAAAAGCTGTGTCTTTACAAAGCCTCAATTCCAAAGCTCTTAAGTTGGACTGATGCTACTTTTAATCTCAAAGAACTGGTAGCGGTTACAGGATTTGCTCAAAGTGCCGGGTACCATGAGCAGCTTCTGTCAGCGCTAAATCACAGCCACTTTGGAGCGGGAGGGGAAGGGGAGGCAGGAAACCAGCCCAAGGCAGAGAGAAAACTGCATTTAGATTCTCCTTCACGAGATGGGTATTACATCACAAACATTTCAATTTTAATTGGCATAATTTTATTCTCGATACTATACTAATTATTATCTCTCTCCCCATAATTAAACCTAATGAGTGCTCCCAATGTTTGCTTTTGCACATAATGCTATAATTAGTGACTGTACATATCACGTCGCCTTTGTTTCTTGTGTGTAATTGTTTCCCAGGGATAGAATTCTAGGAATGTTATTTATGTTTTGAGAACTCATGGAACACATTTCGAATGCCATGGTAGTTTTGCTACAACAACTCTGAGTGTTGATATTAGCGTTTCTTAAATTTGCCGAGAGCTCCATTGCATTAAAATTATCCCCAAAGTTGCTTTAATTCCCACGAAAGCTGTAGAGTCTTGGAGCCGAGGGTACCCTTGCAGTAGGACTGTCTGAGGAAACTGAGGTGAGGGGTTGTGGACATCGTTAAGGCTGGTTGACAATGGCGGCCATGTGTTTAAGGTTAGACCATCAGCACGTGTCTGGCTATGAGTGGGAGACAGAGCTGGGCTCGGGCTTGAATCCAAGGTCCAGTGTTCCTCTGCAGACAGTGGGGTGCTGGTAAAGGCAGGGGATTTGCAAAAGCCATGACCATGAAATCTAAGGATGGTCAGGTGAGAAAGGACATCCAAGGAACGATCAGAAGATACAGGAAAGGGAGATCTGAGGGTGCAAGGCTCCCAGCTGTAGCTGTGGAAATGTATCGCCTCCTGGCAGCAAGGAGAGAACATGCATCAAAGGGGATGTGAGTCGAGTTTGGAGCCGGGCTGTTGGGAGTCAGGCGACTGGTGAGCTGAGAGGGCTAGAGACTCAAAGGACCGCCCGTGTTGACACGAAACCAGGCAGAACTAAGATGGCACTGGGGAGGGAAAAGTAGTTGAGTAGGACAGTGAGTGAGAAGCTAAAGTGGTTGAGGAGTGACGGGTGCGTCCAGGGGCTGGCGGCCAAATGCGGGGCAGGAGGAGTTGGATGCTGATGAGCAGAGCCTGGACCTGGGGAATTTTAGAGAAGAAAGAGCGGACATGAGCTGGAAGTGGAAGTGGTGTTCACAGCAGAGGCGGAGGGTTCTGCGTGCAGGACCGGCAGGGTGTGGGTTTTGTGGGTTGTGGAGCAAGGCTTCGGTGTCTTAAGAGCACCGTGGTCCAGAGATACAGCCAGCAAAGGGGAGTGGGAAGGAGACTTGGCTCAGAAGTAGCTGAGATGTGGGAAACTTCACTTGTGAATTGTGCAGCTCTAAAGATGGGCATCAATTATAACAGCCAGATTATGGAACCAACCTGTGGAATTCTACTCAGCATTGAAGAAGAACAAAATTATGTCATTTGTAGGAAAATGGATGTAAGTAAGATTAGCCAGTCACAGTAAGTGAACGGTCAGATGTTTTCTCTCATATGCAAAAGCTAGGAAGCCATCAGGATCCCAGAGAGGCCACAGATAATGGCGAAGACCTCAGGGAAGCCAGGGAGGCGGTATAGGGGGAGCGGAAGGAGAGGGAGAGTCGATGAAGGAAGCACTTCCATTGACTTCATGTGCGTGTGTGAAAATGCCAATGCCAATCTCAGTATCCTATGTGGGAAAGGGAGAAGTGGGGAAGGAGCAGGAGGAAGGCCACCAAGTGCTGTGTGCCTGCATGTCACTGTTGTTCTGAACTGCATTATCATGTGAGACTGTAATGCCCCAGTGAAAGTACAAAAAGGGATCTCAGGGTTGGATTTAGTTGAAGGGTTTGAAGAGCTTGGCAGAGGTGTAGGATTAGAGGTCAGAAGGATGTGAGGTCTCCTTCTTTGGAGGTCTCTGTCTTGGGGGCATAGGGCTGGAGGATAATGGATGGCAGGAGACCAGGGCTGCTGGCAGGACTGTTCTAAACAAGGATAGGTGTGAGCAAGGAAAATCTCCTGATGGTCTCAGGCTTACAATAAGCAGTGGTGAGTTTTTGAGAGCAGGAGGTATGCGGTTGGGGTGGGGGCTGCCTGTGACTTGGGGCCTCTTTCATCCCAGCCCCTGGATAAGGTAATCCTGGGGGGAGGGTGGCTGGCCCCTGATCTCCTGGTGAAAGAAAGTAGAGACCCGGGCTTGCCTCATGCATAGCAGCAAATATTTAAAATTTTGTGACAGCATGCTTGACCAGTATTTAATATAATCTATGATAAAGTGACCACCATGTGCCCACTTTGGAAATTAGCAACAGCTATATTTATTGAGTAGTTAGCAGGTGTCCACGCTGTGGCGAGCATTTTACAGTTATTAATTGACTTGCCTTCCCTAGCAGCTCTTGGGTGGGTGCAGTTATCCTATCCCTATTACAGAAAACAAAATGGAGGCACAGAGAAAGTAAGAACTTCCCAGAGAAGCCACAAGAGAGCTGGCAGAACTAGGTTAAAACCCAGACAATCGGATTTTACAGTTGTTGCTGGCACTGTTTACCTTAAGGGAAAACGTGCTAGGTAATGTCTTCTAGGATTACACATTGAATATATATCATGTACTATGTATGTTTTAATTTTTATTTCTCCCAGCTATCTTCATTACATTTTTTAAAAAAATTGATATGAGACCATCCATCTGATTGTATACCCTGCCTCTTATAAATTTAGTGTCGTGACTTAAGAGGTCACTGAAGCCACATCATGGAATCTTGGTAGTCATGTTGGGAGATCGTATAATGTGGAACTTCACACCTTATCTAATAATGTATCTGTTACCTATGTGGGTAGATATTTATGGAAAAATCTCTGCTTCAAAATAATGTTTTATTCTATATTTTGAATTACGCCTATAGGATAGACCCCTAGTAAAATGTATACTCAGGCAAGGGATATATATTTAAAATTGACAATAAAACTTTTCAAAGTTTGAAATTCCTTGAGGGCTAGTACATGTCGGTGCCCTTTGAGGTCTGCCTATGTTTAGAATTATTTTCCCATTTACAGAACTCAGTAGATTTAAATACATCTTTTATTGAAAATCTTATCTTCCTTTTGGATGAACTCAGAACCGATCAAAATTCTTCTAGCTGTACAACCTTCTCTTCAAATGCAAGATGTTTTAGGAAGTCACTATAGGAAATAGATTTAAAGAAAAATAATTGCTGTGACAGCAATTTGGTGTCGGAGCCAAAGTCTACCCACTGGACTCATTTGTTATTTATGGGGCGGGCCACCAAGGAAGCCAGGGCAGGCGGCTCAGTAGTTGGAGAACGTGGAGGCAGCGCCCCCACTGGACACTTGGCAAGGTCTGCCGACCAGTTGGGCTCCCTTGGTGAGGGGGTTTTAAGCAGTGATTGACCAGAGACTAAGAGTTTACTCAGCTTCCTGTGAAGCAGAGGATGGCCACCCACTGCAAAGAATCCTGTGACCCAAACGTTAATGGTGCTGAGGCCGACAGCCCCAGGTTAACTCTTCATTCGTTGTTCATTTTGTTTTTATTTACTTTACAAATATATACATAAAAACAAAATTTGCGCACATCGTTGTGCTAGTGTAATGTTTTGATGTTTAATGCTTAAATCAGATTAAATCTATTGCCTCAAACATTTATCATTGCTTTATGATAGGAATTTTTAAAATCCTTCCTCCTAGTATTTTTTTAATATATAGTGTATAACCATTATCTACAATCACCCTGCTGTGCATTAACATGCCAGAACTTTTGCTTCTATATCACTGTGACTTAGTGCCCTCTGATCAACCTTTCTCCATCCTTCCCTCTTCTCTCTTCATTACTCTGCCCAGCCTCTGCTAAGCACCTTCTATTTTCAACTTCTATGAGGTTAACTTCCTAGAATGCACACACGAGTGAGTTCATGCAGTGCGTGCCTTTCTTTGCCTAGTTTATCTCACTCAACATAATGATATCTAGTTGCATGATTTCCAGTCACAAGGTGTCATTATTTGTTATGGTTGTGTAGTGTTTTTGTGTATTTATACAACATGTTTGTTGTTGTTTTTGTCCATTCATTGATTGATGGACACTAGGTTGATTTCATTTCTTGACTATCATGAATGGTGCTGCAATAAACATGGAGGTGTAGCTGTCTTTTGAATATACTCACTTCATATCCTTTGGGTATATAAGCAGGAGTGGGATTTCTGGGTAATATGTGTTTACTTGTAAATACTTTTATTGGTGCCTTTTTTATTGGTGCATTGTAATCATACATCTTAATGACATACAAGATGGTAGAGGCTTACATACACACATCACTCAGCACTTCTCCAATGGTTGAGTAAAATTCTATTGTTGGTATACACCACAGTTTTGTAATCCATTCATCTGTTGATGGACAACTAGGTTGGTTTCATAATTAGGCTATTGTGAATTGGACTTCTATAAACAAGGATATGCATATATTACTATAATATTCTGACTGCAATTTGTTTGGAAAATTACCCAGGAGTGGGAGCTGGGTCATATGGTTGTTTCATTCCTAGTCTTCTGAAAAACCTTCACACTGATCTCCATAGCAGCTGTATTAATGTGCAATCCACCCAGAGTGTATAAGTGTTCCTATTTCCCCATATTCTCACCAGCATTTACTATTGTTTGTGTTCTTGATGCTTGCCATTTCAACTAGAGTTATATGGAATCTCAGTGTAGTTTTGATTTATGTTTCCCTGATTGCTAATGATGTTGAACATTTTTTTTGGTCATGTATTTAGTGGCCATTTGTATTTCTCCTTTGAGAACTGCCTATTCACTTCATTTGCCTCTTTTTTGATTGGGTTCTTGATCTTTTCAGCACTGATTTTTGTAAGCTCTTTGTATTTCCGTTTGTCATGTTCTGAGGAACCTCCACGCTGCTTTCTCTAAGGACTGCACTAATTCACACTCCCACCAACCGTGTGCAGGGTCTCTTTCCTCCACATGCTCCCAGCATGTGTTATCTCCAGTCTTTTTGAGAAAACACTTCTGTACAGGAGTGAGGTGATACCTCATTTGGTTTTGATTTGCATTTCCCTGATAACCAGTGAAAGGGAGCATTTCCCCATGCTCCTGCTGGCCATTTGCATGTCTTCTTTCAAGACTATTCAAATCTATTGCCCATTTTAATTGGGTTATTTGTGTTTTTACCCATTGAGTTTGTGGAATTCCTTATATAGAGACTTAAAAATCTCTACACTTCTTACCGTCTTTATTCTTAAATCTTAATATTATACATAGTTGTTTGTTTTTGTTAATTGGATTGTTTTGGCACTGGGGACTGAACACAGGGCCTGGCACATGCAAAGCAATTCTTTACCACCGAGGTATATTACAGCCGTAAATATTACATGTGTATATGAATTTTATGTAATTCATTATTGGTTTGCTTTTTCACATATCAAATGATATATACATTTTTCTGTTTTACAATATAGTCCTTATTTTTTTTTTAATTTTACTTAGTTTATCATGGTATTTTACTTCATAATTTTATTTAACAGTTGGTGGACATATTTTCTCTAAACAATCAAATCTCACTTTTTTTCTTTTTCAGTACTGAGGATTGAACCCAGGGGCATTCTACCTCCGAGCTACACCGCCAGCCCTATTTTTTATTCTTTTTTTTTTTTTTTGAAACAAGGTACTAAGTTGTGGAGGGCCTCACTAAGTAGCTGAGGCTGACAGACAACCTGCAATCCTCCTGTCTCAGTTTCCCAAGTACTGGGATTACAAGCATGTGGTATCATACCCGGCTCAAAACCTCACTTTTGACAACTATAAAATATGGACAGAAAAAAAGAAAAACCTTCTCATATATATTTTAAATAGTTAATAGAAGAGTCCATATAGAGGATTTAGTATCGAATGTTGAGCACCTAAAGTATTTACTAACTATCGGACTGAAACGGCCACAAGATGTGAACACATTCCTTGTACTTGTTTATGCTGTGGAATTGCCCTGCTTCCTGTTCACATACATTAGTATCAAATCTAAAAATGTTCCTGTATTACTCTTGGCTTTTGCACATTTTCAAACTTTCACCTTTTAAGGGATTTTAAATGATATTTCACTACTGAAACTTTGCTTGTATTTGTGTTTGATTCATCCCAGATTCCATCCTTGTTTAACATTTTCAATTCACATATTTTCTTCTTGTTTCCTCATTTCTTTCTTTCTTTTCTTTTTTTTTTGGGGGGGGGGGAGGGTACTGGGGATTGAACCCAGGGGCATTCTACCTCTGAGCTACATCCCCAGCCCTATTTTTTATTCTTTATTTTGAAACTGGGTCTCACTAAGTTGAGGAGTGCCTCACTAGGTGGCTTAGGCTGGCCTCGAACCCGGATCCTCCGGTCTCAGCCTCCCAAAGGCTGGGATTACAAGCATGCGCCACCACGCCTGGCTTCTTCTTGTTTCTCTTTGCATAATATTTTTGAAAATAGTACTTCAATGAGTTGACAAGCTATTCCTGTGCTGTGTTTTTGCAAATTTTATTTCATGATATTTTTATTTTTTCATTTTTAGCTTGATATACTTGATTTAAATATTTAATAGATTAGACAGATTGGTTCACTTAGAAAGTTACTTTTATTTCCATAATACTCATCACCTTAATTTTGTAATAATATAGGTTCTCATTGTATTAATTCACCCATTATTTTATAATACAAGCTATTTTAATTTATATGAAATATATTTGTATGAAGCTGTTTCTAAATTAACTTTTGTCAAATTTCTATTTGGTTATTCCAATATGCTCTTTTAGATGATGCTTTTCCCATCATTTATTATATTTTTTATGTGCAGGATTCGATTCTTTAGAACACTCTAAATTTTGAAGATACAGTTTGCCATTTCTGCCCAGCAAAGTCTTTACCATTTAGTGATATTTTGGAGAAATGAAATCTATCTTAAGCAGAAAATAAGTTCACAATTAAGTATAATTCCAAAAATTAATCAAAGTTAATTACAATTAATGTTTCCAGCTAAAAGGTGCTTAAACTATATTGCTCTACTTATGTAATCAATCAACTTATAGATCTATACTTTAAAAGAAACAATGTATTTTATAAAACATTTTGCTAATTAAAAACAGTAGTTGTATAACCTTTTTTCAAATGCAAGTATGCTTATAGATGGATATAATGCTGTGCTTAGAAAATAAAATTTCTGCTGGGCAGGGTAGCACATGCTTTTAATCCCAGTACTTGAGAGGCTGAGATAGGAGGATCACAAGTTCAAAGCCAGCCTCAGAAACTTAGCAAGGCCCTCAGCAAATTAGCGAGACCCTGTTTCAAAATTAAAACATCAATGAAAGTGTTTCCTTCATTAATTCTCCCTCCCCCCACAGCCACCACCATTCCCTAGACCCCCCCCCATTGCTGCACTGGGGTTTCTAAAGTCCCCAAACTCAGAATATTATGATACATGCATATCCATGTCTGTAGCAACACAATTCACAATAGCCAAATTATGAAACCAATTAGATGTTCATCAGGAGATGAATGGATGACAAAATTATGGAGTATGCACACAGTGGAATTCCACCCAACCACTGCTACTTTAGAGTGGAAGGAAGATGCATGGCTGGGTCAGGTCAGTTCCTGAGGGCTGCTACTTCAGTGTAGGCATCAACGTGGCTCCATTGGCTGTAAAACAGAAAAATGCTCTCCTGCCAGTTAGCACACATACACTGCCTGGCTCCCTGGAGAGGGACCCTGCACTTGCCCCCTGGCTCCTTCCTGAAGGTCACCGACCTCCCATTGTCCAGAGTAGGGTGGGAGGCAGGCATAGACTCCAGGACCAGCCCCAAAGCTGCAGGGCACGTTCATTGTGTGGGCTTGGTGATGTGCACACTCTTGCCAATTGGGTCAAATATCACCACTTTGGTTGAGGTTACCGAGAATTTTTTTTTTTTCTTCAGAACAGTCCAATTAAGTTTCTTGTTCTACACTCTCCTATGTTTCTACTGTACCTTACACATGGCTATACCCATGGCAAAGCCTCTCAAATCGCAAACAAGGCTTTAGCCCATAGATGGCCACTGCAAAACTCTACTATGAACTGATGTTAGTATTTTCCCCTCTGAAACCTTGAAAGGGGTATTTCCCAGCAAGTTAAATGATAAAGCAGTTATGTGGGCTCAAAAGTTGAACTTAAGTTACTATCTCATCAATCGATCCAACCCTAGCATTGGATTCTGATAACTTTTAAGCCTACTTATCAATGATATTTTATAGCTTCATATAACAAAAGTGTTACAACTTCTGGGCTTCTGTTCTTGCATTGAAATGACTTACCTTTTAGAACACAGAGTGAAATCAGAGAAAATAATAAAATCTGCATATTGAGTAAAATTGTGTGTTATTGAACATAGGATGTACATATGATACTTATATGCACGGAAACTGATATTCCTATACAGATATTTGCATGTGATATATAAATGCATTACAGATCTATACAGTAAGTATAAATATCTGTCTCAAGCCACCTTGTCTACTGACCTCCCTGTGAGATAGTGTTTGTGTCTGAGTTTCAAGAACAACAGACTATAATATGCCGCAATTTTTATTGCCACATTTATTCACCCTTATCCCAGCCCAAAGAAGGAGCCTTCCCCCTCCCTCCCACAGTGACCACTTAGTTTGTAATGTGACTTAGCTGTTGGGATTCTGGAAGCCTTTTCATAGAACTGAGTTAGCAAAAGCAAAAAAGTTAGAAATAAGAGGTCGTTTTTCAGCCTGTCTGCACTTTGGATTCAGAGCATGTCTGTCACTGTTCGGAGGGAGGGTCACTATGGCTACGATCCTGTGCTGGAGCGTCCTGAACAATGGTTGTGTCCTGTGCTTCTGTCCCTGTAGCTGAAGGCGCCTGTGGCGGAACCTTGCGGGGAACAGGCAGCTCCATCTCCAGCCCTCACTTCCCTTCCGAGTACGAGAACAATGCAGACTGCACGTGGACCATTCTGGCCGAGCCGGGGGACACCATTGCTTTGGTCTTTACTGATTTCCAGCTGGAGGAAGGGTATGACTTCTTGGAGATCAGCGGGACGGAAGCACCCTCCATATGGTAAGTCCTGGGAGAGATGTGATCTCCAGGTACCATTCCCTTTTCCCCGCGCCCACTGTGCTTTGTCAATGGCTTTTGTTGGACATTCCGTGATCAATGTGAATATTTCTTGTTTGCCTTGTTGTGACTGCTAAAAAGCCTTCTTTACTAGAACTCATCTCAAAGTTTCTAAGATGCCTTCATTCTGGGATTTGGAGCTGGGGAAGTTGCCTGTGTGCCTGCCCTCCTGTACCCTCTTCAGGCACACAGAAGGCTAAGAGAGCCATGGAGTTCTGGATTTGGCTAGACTGTGGAACCTCTGAACTAATATTTTAGACCATGGAGCTTCCCTGACTTCCCGTTACCAAACAGTAACAGACTGATGTAGACACGCAATCATATGTTTCTTTTCCTCCTTGAGGATGGTGCACCAAATCATGGTACCATCTCTGAGGATGCAGCTGTGGTCACAAAAGTGTCAAAGGTAAACCAAGTTAGTGTAAACGATAACCCAACATACATATAAAGCCCTCCAGTGCACAGCCAGCTATTTGGTGTGTGGATTAGTGGAAACAGAAAAAAAAATAGGTCTACTCAATTATGTTTTATGTGGGTTTGGCAGTGCTGGTTGCAGAATAGCTTTGGTTGTGTTTGAAAATGCAATTTAAAAGAGAGAGTTAATTGATGTCTAAAGGTGTAAATAATATCCCTAAGTGATTTGTTGCAAGGGGAACTTTTACTACTATCAAGCTCTTATCTTAAACTGTAAGCAAACTTTGGGATGGAGATATATTTTGTGGATGTATACAAAATAAAGAAGTTGACTTAACTGAGGGGGATGGACTGGGGGGAGGGCAACACCCTAATGCACATGATGTACTTTCACAAATATATCAAGGTCAATCACTAAACTGAACTTGAGAAGGAGGGAGGGTGAGGGAGTGGGGTGGGAATTAGGGAAGGGGTTAAATGATAAATGTGTGCATATATGTCTTTATCAGCTTGTACCTAACAAAGATGTATGATTACAATGCACCAATTATTATAAAAAACAAACACAATAGGAAAGGTTGGCTACTTATACAGAGGTAGAAGAGAAAACGGAGTGAGCGATTGTTGCAAATGTTTTTACAGGTTGGAATTTCCATTTCAGATGAAGTTTCAAGGGTACAGATCACATATGTAGAGTATACTGTGAACATGATAGTTCATTATAAGCCAGATATTGAAAATGAACTAACTTTACAGTATTTTCTGAAACCAAAAGCCTAAAGTAGAGCATTCATGTTTGTGGATAAATAATTCTTTCTATCTTTCAGTTTTATTGTGTTTATGTTAAATATTATTCCAACAAGAGAAAGAAAAAACTATACCCTTATGATATTTGTTATAAACTTTATTCACCTTTGATAACACTTTTTAGATTAGCAATATACCCTTTTGCTTGGCGATCACAATGGAGGGCTGTTGGCATGGCCAGCCACCCCAGATGACTCCTGTCTGCTTGTGCCTGGATTCAGGCCGGAAGGCATGCTCCAGCTCTTGGCAATTGCTGCAGATTCCTTCCCAAGAAGTTGGTGGGAAAGTCCTCAGCAGGCATTTTGACTCCATGTACCTTCTGGTCTAGTAAACTCAGCTTCCTGCTGGACTAGCACCTTCTCTTTGAATAGCCATTTATTGGATCCTACAGAGCTATATCCCTACTAGTCTTCTGGTGATGACTTAAGTTGTCCTGTTTGCTGGGTGCCGAAGTGCTGGTAGGGTCATTGTTAGTTTGGTGGACTCTCTGAACTCTTTGTTATCATGGAAGAAGAAACTGAGACACACCCAGGGCAAGAGCCGGACAGTGCCAGTATACTCAGCATAACTGGAAGCAAACTCAAGGCCTTAGACTCTTAGCACAGTTATTGCCACAGGCCCCCTGTGTCCAGGTCTGAATACTGGAGTCCTGTTACAGAAACCCCTTTACTCAGGGACACATTAAACTCGAAAGCCTTGTTCAGGTAAGAACCACAGGAGGGACAGGCCATTGAGGATTCATTAATCAGTAAGTGATGTATCAGCAGAGTGGCAGTGAAGACACTGCATCTGTAGGTGCGCTTTCTTTTTCTATTTGTTTATTCATTTGTTTTTGGTAATGCAATGCTGTCATAGTTACACAAAGAAATATCTTGACAAGGCCGTCTGTAGGAATACTTTTAAATGTATCTCCCTTCTTTCAATTACTCTTCAGTGGAGGCTGAAAAGGACAAAAAAAAAAGAGGTTTACAGGAGCACATTTAAAATATAAAACAGAATCGCTCTTTCAAGTGTTATGCAAATGCATGCTATGGCTTATCTTAAAAACTATTATTTTACCAGAATTTTAGTGACAGTCTCTGAGATGTTTAATGGCCCAAATTGGTATATTTAAAAGATTTTCCTATCCTGGAATTACAAGAAAAACGCGAGAAAGAACTGTGGGTGGACGTGCCCTCCTCTTCAGAGGTCCTGCAGCGAGACTCGGGGGTGGTGTTAATGGCCGGGAGCGGAGGGAGTGCATGCACACATGTAATTTTCCAATAATCTGTTTTTAGAAAGACAGAATACACGAGCAAGGGCACTCCCATAAGAAGCTACTGGGAAAACTGAGCAGTAATAGGATTAACTTGATTTTCATTAAATTCAGAGTGAAATGACCAGTTCAGCTAGGGTCTACATCAGCGTTGCCATGGCTACAGTGGAGCCCATCTCAAGGCAGTAGTGGGTGGTGGTGTCACGTGTCCACCACATCTGTGTGTTCTGTGTGTTAAGTGTGGAAGTGTGCAGTGAGTGAGTGTTGACACCTATCACGCCTAGGTGTATGGCAGAGGATACTGATTTGTGTTGTACTAAGCAAGTCTGCATCTTTTGTGTGTGTGTGTGTGTGTGTGTGTGTGTGTGTGTGTATGTGCACGCGCGCGTGCAGAACTGGGAAGTGAACCCAGGGGCATTCTACCTCTGAAATACACCCCTGGTCCTATTTTTACTCTTTATTTTGAAATAGTCTCACTAAGTTACAGAGGGCCTCACTAAGTAGCTTAGGCTGGCAGCAAACCTGGATCCTCCTGTCTCAGCCTCCCAAGTACTGGGATTACAAGCTTGTACCACCATGCCCGGCTTGGTTTGCATTTTATGCAGGGGCCTTCTCATCAATACTCTAACAGAGAGCTGGCATTTATATTTCACTTTGCAATGCCAGTCTAGTAATTGTTTTCTCTTGCCACTCAAAAAATAAAAAAATAAAAGGAACAGCAAAGCTAGCCAAGTGTTCTTTTTTTTTTTCTTCCTGAAGTGAATTGATGGTGTAGACTATAACTCCTAACTCTAGAAATATCAAGAAGAATGAAAATCGATTTTATATCAGCGTTAACCTACTATGGTTTCTAAATTAAGACATGATGGTTTAAAGGATTAGGGTTATATTGTCTTGGCAGGAAACAAGGGAGAGAATATTTACGCTCCTTAAAATATGCGCTTCTATAACAAGAATAATTTGTCCACCCCCTCTGAGACCAGGGATGTGTGCCTGTTAGGAAAGGAAGAATAATAAATGCACTTAAAATATCTCCTGAAGCACACTTGAATGTTCCAATTTCGACTACCAAGACAGGATGCAGCAGCCTGGGCCTCCCTTCCTGGACTCCCTTCCTCATCTCCCTCAGCACTGCCCAGCTTCTCTCCATCCAGCCTCCTCCACGTGCCACATCCTCCAATAGCCCTGCCTCCAGGAGCCTGGTTTGCATCTTGGTGCATTTGATCAGGCTGTGCTACCTGCCCAGATGTGGGCTAAATTAACAACATTTAGAAGGAATTCTAGATGGGGAACAACATACAGGGTAGACAGATGGCAGAATCTCCCTCTGTGGTAAGTTTCAGCGGTGGTAAATGGGAGAATGCTCCCTGACTGAAGTGGAGTAGACCTGTCATATCACACCCAGAGGAAACTGGCTGCTCCTTGATATTTTTAAGGCTGAAGTCCTGTCTCTCCAGGTCACAGCTCCTTAATAACTGGATCTTGAGCAACGCTCGGGCCAATGGATTCCTGCACGGCAGTTGATTACAAGAAGGAATGCGTGGCATATTCCACTTTGCATTACATTATATTCTGGAAATTTGGGGTGCTTTGGGTTTTGTTTTTACATTAATTATAAGGGAATATTTCTTAGAAACAGATGGTGTCTGGACAAACAGTGATTTCTTTGTATTAGCTGAAGAAATAGTGTCTTTAGAGAACAACATAAGAAATTCTACAATCACTTACAAACATTATCAAAACACATGCAGTCCTTGCTCACTCCTACATTTCTTTCCCAGAGTTTCACAGACTAAACAAAGACAAATGGTTAAAGAAGCCTTCTGTCTTCCCGGGAACAGATAAGGCATTATGGCTCTCCCTTTAACACCTGCTTAACCTTCAAAAAATAACTTTACTGTCTCAAACTGTTTGGCTGTCTGCCTGTAGCCTCAAGGTTAGCTTCACTGTAAAAAAAATTATAAAAACCACTATTGGAGAACAATAAAGTAGATACGCCTCCTGAATTCCTCTGGTGTGTGTATTCTCGAGACCTCTCCTCATGTAGACACAGACCCCTGACATCTGCCTAGGGACCAGACCCTGGCAGATGTCACCTCATCATTGGGCATTGACTAGGTAAGTTTGCCCTATTCCCCCTACCCATTTAACGGGATTGAGACAGGTAGATCGCTCAAGGGTGCTACAGACCTCCTGTTAGAACAGGTAAAGAAGGGCGATAACATTGATAATTAAAGATGGATCATTCTAGGAAAGCAAGGAAAGAGAACTTTTTACAGACACAGCTCAGCATGTAATAAAGAAAAGAGGTATCTCTGTCTCTCACAAACAGTTAAGACAATTTTTTCAATTTTTGCAAGAGATAGCTCCCTAGTTCCCAGAGGAAGGAACTTTAAGTCTTAAGACTTCGACTAGATTAGGAAAGGAGGTAAAACTTATTATTCCTTAAATGGACCTAAAAGAGTCCCTGTTAACACTTTTGCTTTATGGAACATTTTTAAAGATATCTTAGATCCTACCCATGAAGCAGTATGCTTAGCCTCCAGGCTACAAGAGACAAAGACACCCCATTAATAAAAACTAAATCTCCTTCATATCATTCTACTCATAGTAATCAGTCTGACTCAGACTCTAACCCCAAAAATCACTTTCTCCAGCTGAGCGGCAAACTTTAGAGGAAGCCGTGGCTAAATATCACGAGGAGGATAACTGGTGTAAATATTTCTGCCACGGCTCCTCCACTGAGTCTTAGTCAAAAATATAAAAAAATCAAAAATGCCTTCACAGTGTCAGCAGCAGTGTTTTTAGGAGCCGCAAGGCAGAACAGGGGATTATACTTTTACTTTCCCCATCACTAATCTTAAGGAGCCTGGAAAATCCCCTCAGGGAAAACTGCTGCCTTTTAAATTAGTAAAAAAAAAATAAAAATCTGCTGTCAAAAACTTTGGGGCCACTTCCCTTTAAACTATACAATTAGTATATTCTGTAGCCCCCAAATGGTTAACTCCTTTTGATTGGCAACAAACTGCAAAATCTTACTTAGCTGCCAGGTACTGTTTCTGCTAATCAAAGTTATTGGACTTGCTTTCCTGATCCTCCCCTATTAAAAGTCTCAGATTGGACCACAAAAGATCTTAAGATACTTACCAACAATCCTAAATTGATGGGAGGGTCTGCTGATTCCTTTCTACCTGTAAAAAGTAATAATCTAAAAACTTTCAAAGCTTTTAGTGATCATATTCCTTTGTGCTTTACTACCATAAAAAACTTACCTGGATGCTTAAAAATATAGGTCTTTTTATACTGACTCACCTACTACCACTGATGGTGTAAGGGCTTTGTGGGAACTTCAGCTTCCCTTCCCTTTCCTGGCCTTATTAATGGGTATGGTAATTCTATTGAAAAATCACCTCCTATAGATAGTACTCTGTGTGAAGAATTTTTAAACAGAGATTGATACTGGAACAATCTGGGTCCTAAAAGTCTGCCTCATTGGTTTGACTATGCTTTCTTAAAATATGCTAATGTCTATTCTGATAATGCTAAAACTACCATTTATGATTGGTCTGTTCTCCAAAGCATAACTATAAATAGAAATAGTATATAATAATAAGGACAAATTAAATATTACTAATATTTACTTTACTTCTACAGATACTGTACATAGATGGTTTACTCCTGGTTGGGTTACTCCTGTATTTTATGCTAAATCTGATTCTCATATAACTGTCATTCAGCCTGATCTCTTTAGATTGATAGCTGCCATACACCCTGTATTTTTAGCCAGTCCATATAGTAAACCAACCTTGTTACCTTTACGTTCTTGTGTCTCAGCTCCTCATATATTATTTTTAAAAAGCAGGATCTATATCTATTATACAAAAAAAATGGAGCATATTTAATTCCATGTAACAATACTAGGCCAAGAGACTATGTGACTCTTATAATTCTCCAACAACCTCCCTTTGTCATGCTACCTGTAAACTTAAGTGATCCTCGGTATGATGACACAGGAGTCCAGCGTTTTAAATGAATTACCGATCTTATTTGTCCTGAAAGATTTGTAGCTGCTCTAATTTTAGGAATTACTGCCTTAATCTCTATTATTACTTCTCTGTTTCAACTACTGCTTTATTTACCAATATTAATACTGCTCATCATGCTAATTCATTGTCACATAATGTTGCCTTGGCCTTAGAGGCTACTGTAAAACTTGGATAAATGATTTCAATTTGTTTCTTATTTTGTTAAAAATATGTTGTACAAAATTATTTCACAATGTAAATTCAAAAACAGAATTATAACAAAAAGGATCCAGTATGTAGGCATGAGAGAGAAATGTAAAGAAGGTACATGAGTATGAGAAATTTTAAAAAGAAAGGGAATATTTTAAAAATAAGAAAGTATCTTGTATGATAACGTAAGATTTATCCTAAGGTTGTCCCAAATGGGAAAGAAAGAATTAGGATAAAAATCAAAGGATTAAGGCAGGCAGCAGGTTTGTGGATGTTTATAAGAGGATAAAACTTATAAAAGGAATATGGCATATGTGATAGAGATGGTTTTATTTTAAAAAGTAGATAAAAGATTGGCAATAAGGTTCTATTAAAGTTTACCTCTTTTAAAACTTTAGTGGCCATCATACTATATTTGACCCATGTATATTAAATTATGTGGATAAGTTTGTCTTCAACAGACTTAAAGCCATCAAGCTCCAGATGATGTTCCAGATAATACCCTAGAAGAACACCTATGGGAGCCCTTGGGCAGCCACAAACACCTCAAACATCTTCCAAACAAACCCCTACAAGTGACTTCCTTGTACCCTCCAGGCCAGGGCCTCACATCACCCCCTCTCAGCATGGACAAACTGAAACTTTATTTAAGTCAGTTCTAGCTAAAATGTAAACAGCTAAAACTATATATTTCTATTACACTTGCCTTGTTACTTATAATCATATTTTTTTCATGTTTTATAGTTATCATCCAACTAACCTCATGATCTGTTAAGTCACTGGCCAAAGAAGTCGAAGCAATTAAATTAAAAAATAAAAAGGGGGAAATACCACAGCTCCTTAATAACTGGATCTTGAGCAAAGCTCAGGCCAATGGGTTCCTGCAAGGCAGTTGATTCCAAGAAGGAATGTGTGGCATATCTCGCTTTGCATTATGTTATCTTCTGGAAACTTGGGGTGCTTTGGGTTTTGTTTTTACATTAATTATAAGGAAAATTTTATTAGAAACAGATGGTGGCTGGACAAACTGTGATTTCTTTGTATTAGCTGAAAAAATAATGCCTTCAGACAAATAGCATAAGAAATCCTATAATTACTTACAAACATTATCAAAACACATGCAGTCCTTGCTTACTCCTATATTTCTTTCCCAGAGCTTCACAGACTAAACTAACAAAGACAAATGGGTTAAAGAAGCCCTCTGTCTTCCCGAGAACAGATGAGGTGTTACAGCTCTCCCTTTAACACCTGCTTAACCTTCAAAACATAACTTTCTTGTCTCAAACTATCTGTGGCTGCCTATTTGTAGCCTCAAGGTTAAACTTCACTGCCAAAGTAAATATATATATATATATATATATATATATATATATATATATACACACACATATATATACGTATATATACACACACACATATATATATACGTGTGTGTGTGTGTATATATATATATATATAAACAGCTATTGGAGAGAAATAAAGTAGATGTGCCCCCTGAGTTCCTCTGGTGTGCGTATTCTCGCAACCTCGTCTCAATCCACACCTGTCGACACGGACCCCTGACACCTGCCTAGGGGCCGGACCCTGGCCTCTCCCTACCCAATGCAATTCCTCCCTTTTCCCTCCCTGGACTGGACACAGTTATACTCACCAGGACACAAAGGGCTTTATATCTGCGTTTTAGTTTGTTCCTATTAACCTAGCATCATTTCATCATGAAATCAATCTAATCAATGACAGGACCTCAAAGGCACTGGTGAAGCTGGGTGAGCTTCAAGGACCCTTAAAGGTCAACTGCCACTTGAGATGGTCATCCAACATGTCACTGATTTGGTAATCAATGTGATATACAGTTTCTTATGAGGGGGAGGTCACAGAGATCCTCAGTGAGCAATGGGCCCCTTGAAATACTCCAACTCATCTGCCCCAAACCAAGGCAGAGGTATTCTGCCCTTTCCCCTACAGTGAGCAAAGGAACCCTTTGATCATTTTTCCACGCTTCTGCCACAAACCAGAGCAGAATTGTTCTACCCTGCCCTCCCCATGGTAGTGGTAACTGCTTATTTTAAAATTCATTTATGGAGGATTTGCAAAACTTGAACATGGACCTGCTCTCTGCTCTCAAACTAGCTTCCTCTAGGGGTGACTTTTTATACAACTATAGTATGATTATTGAATTCAACAAGTTACCACTGAAGAAAGATGGCTAATGAACATGCCGAGCTTATTTGAATATTTTAGCTGCTCTGCAAGGACCCCTTTCTGTCCCAGGGCTCCATCCAAGGACCTATGTGGAATATAGTTCTGTCCTCTTTGGCTTCCGCCATACTGTCTTTTTCTCAGTATATTTTGTTCTCTGATTTTGTCCCACCTCACTTTAACAATTCAGTCTCACTATGTTTTGGAAAAAAATGTGACATCATTCAAGAATATGGAGAGGATCATACAGCAATGCCCCAACACCACCTACCAAAATGGGTAGGTTTCTTTTATATTTTCCACTTTAAATTTAGTAATCATATCCCACAAACTAACTCTAACATCTGTACATCAACATAATGTACAGATGTGGAAACAGCATAACAAATATTTTATAAATTATGCACAAGTATATGTGTATGAGGTCCACTTTCTCTACCCTCAAGGATCAGAGGAGGCCTTGCTCTCACAAATCACTCCATGGACACATCTATGGTAGGGCTTCCTGCCACGCCTACCTCCTCCTCAGGATAAGATGGACTCCTCAGTCGGTGCCAGGGGTGTCCGAGGAGCCACAGTACCATGTCATGGTCTGGGATGAAGCCCAACTTTCATATTTCTTCACAAATGCCTGAAACGTCATGGCAGTAGTGCCTCTGAGATGTCTTTCAATTTGAGTGAAATCAATAGATTTCAATCCAGAATTTCAATACAACCCAATTAAACTATTTTAAATAACAGGTGTTTTTAATAGAGGGCATTTATATCATTTATTGAATGTTGGTAGCTGTGAAAAAATGTAATAATATATCCCAGGACTCTAAAAATGGCCATACTGAAGAGGGGTGACAGAAAAAATTAAACTATTCCTGTTGCCTAAATTGGGATGAATGGGAAAGGTAATCATCCCGGGGTAGGGATGAACCACTTGGATCCATGTCTCTCCATGGGTAGATAGAACAATTGCATCTTTAGGGTGAACTTTGCTTGCTTCGTGAAATTCTACCAGTTAGCCTCATTTCAATGGAAAATACATTTTCCTTAAATTGTTTGTTATAGACAATCAAAAACATTCCCATTTAGGGGGTTATACTTTATTTCCTCAAGTTCAAAATACCTATTTTCTGTGGTTACGTCTCTGTTTGTACGTGGACTTTCATCCATGAAACGACAACAAAAAATATATAAACTCACCATGTTAACTAATCTCCCACTGAAATCACCTACAACTTAACCGGTAGGTCTGGCTGACTCTCTGCTACTCAATCCTAAGGCAAGCTGTCCGACTCGCCCATTTCTAGAATCAGCCAATTTGCAGGTCACGGTGTTCCTATTGTATATCTTGATATCTCCATTTAAAATTTCCCTCCAAGCCTTGAATATCTAGTTTTCTCTCTTCTGAGAGTTTGCACAATTTCATGGAGGACTGGTTAGGAGAATAAGGTAATATTGTGCAACCCGGTACCACCCCAGCCATGTGAGCTTTTATTGCTTGGGTGTCTTCATGTTGGCACAGGCCTCACAAGCTTGATAAGTCGTTTCAGAGGGCAATGGCCTAGAACGTTAACATTTGCCATCTTTTGACTTTATTAAAAAAAAATTGCCTTTGTTGTTCTGACTTGAGTCTCTTTAGAAAACTGCAGTGTTCTTTCTTCTTTCTTTTTCTTTCTCTTTCTTCTTTAACTTTTTTTTTGGGGGGGGGGAATTGGGGATGAACCCAGGGGCACATTCTACCTCTGAGCTATACCCCCAGTCCTATTTTTATTTTATAAATTTTGAAACAGAGTCTCACTAACTTGTGGAGAGCCATACTAAGTTGCTAAGGCTGGCTATGAGCCTTCTCTTCTCCTGTCTCAGCATCCCAAGTACTGAGATTACAAGCGTGTGCCCCCATGCCCGGCTGTATCATTTCTTAAACTATACAGGGTATATCATAATGATTTTGATTTCTATAAATTATAAATTTTAGAAGTGATGACTGGAGAAATCCCTTAACACAGTCCCTTAATTATTTGGATGAGATAAATGCATCCTAAATATATCAAATGATTTTTCCTTAGACACTCAATTAGCTCTCTGGGGAAAGAAGAGGTTTTCTGTCTCAGCTGCCAGAACTGTTTCCGCCATGCTAGAAGGCCACTCCACCCCAGCATGGATGTCAGTGGGTGATGGGTAACCCTCTTTCCTTCTGCCCACAGTCACCGTTGCATGGTAGATGAGCCAGGACTGAGGACCCAGACCAATTGCACATCAGACTTGGGCTTCACTTGGTTTTACACTTGTGAGTGTGATGGCCCAGGGCAAGTTTGCTAAGTCCAGATCTGTGTCTGCAAAGGAAGGCTTCCTGAGGGTTGCAGAGTGAGCAACAGAGGGGTTGTGTATGGAGCTGATCCATAAGGATTGGGATTGTCCTCAAGGTTCATATTTGGGCTTCCCAGGATCCCCCGGGTCTCTGATTTGGTCACCTCAGTTGTGAAGTCTATCACCAAGAAGGAGAGGCAGAATCCAAAGGGAAAGAGAAAACATCAAGTATTCCAGCAGCATGTTCAGCAGCGTGAGCATTTCCCCATCTACTGAGAGCTATGGAGGAAAATTGAATTCCTGCAAGCTCCTTTCATGATCCTTGAGCTAAAAGTTGAACAAGGCCTGTTGGGGCTGATTTCTTAGTGCTTTAGGTGGCCGGCTATTCATAGAGACTCTTGAAGGTCAGGGAGATGATGTATACATATATTTGACTTGCATAAAACCTTTCTTCCTGTGCAGGATGCTGACTGAAACCTGGAAAGGTGGGTTTGGAGAAGGCTGAGCTGCTGGGCTTGGTAGAGCAGCCGTGCTGACCTGAATCCTTCAAGTGTTGGGTTCCATCCTGCACTTTGGTCTAGTGGCAGCTGGTTCCCAGTGCAGTTCCCGATCTAGTTTTTATTTGTATGGTCTCTCTTTCATCTCATGGACAGAATTCTTGTCATCCTTTGCAATTCACTTCGGGCTGTCCAAATAGGTGAGGCAGAGGTAGGGCTAGGAACCATGTCCCTCCCTTTGCAACTGGACCATTGGGGTTAGCTATTCAAAACCTAGAGTTTTGGCTTTCCAACAATGAAATGAAGTTGAGAGAATTCATCGTGGTGGGTAAAGGTTAAAATATAGACCAGGTAGGGAGATGGCCAATCAGCAAGGCATGGTGGTGCATGCTTGTAATCCCAGTACTTAGGAGGCTGAGATGGGAGGATCTCAGGTTCACAGCCAGTATCAGCTATTTAGTGAGGTCCTCTGCAACTTAGACCCTGCTTCAAAATAAAATATGAAAATAGAGTTGGGGGTGTAGCTTGAAGGAAGAATGCCTATGAGTTCAATTTTCAGTGCCTCAAAAAAAAAAAAAAAAAAAAAAAAAAAAAAGACATAAGCAATAAAGGGACAAAGGTGTTGTCAGGGTGGAAGAGAGAAATCACTCCCAGGAAGGTCAGCACAGGACATGTCACTAAAAAGTGGGGATTCGAATAATCTCTGAGAATGGAAGGGCATAAGGAAGGGTATAATGGAGGAAATGTGTGTGGGTATTTTAGGCATGGCATGTGTGAAATTAAGAATGCAGATGTAGAAAAACACAAGAAATATGGCTGTGATGTGATAGAAAACAAGTCATTGTTTTGACAAGACAATAGAAATAGCTTCAACATTTTGAATGCAGGCTCTTGAATGGAATGCGAACTCAATGTATATTTTTCTTTATGGAATGTCCATTGTGTACCTTGCTTCCTTTGGTATAAGGAAAACAAGGAGTTAGGAAAAATTAAGGTGATTTGAGGCATTGAATGGACCAGAAAATAGTCAGTATATGTTTCTATGAACAGCAGGCTGCTTATAGTCGATAGGACTGTGATCCTCACTGGACTAGGAAGCCAGGAGGGTCCCTCCCTGGGCTGTGTCTTCACCTTCCAATGTATTTCAGGGCCCGTGCTCACAGGGAACTTGTTAAGCACACAGGATCAAGGGCTGAAACCTGTTAGAGGGATGCCTGAGTGTGCTTAGGGGTCTACATCTTAACCAGCACTTGGACAAAGTCTCACCTGAACTTTTAGAACATGGGAAGTCTTAGAAAGTGAAGCTCTTAGCTGGAGGAGAGAGTGCTACAAAGCTTCTCCATACTCTTCTTAAACAAATTCCCATTCTGCACTGTCACAGAGCACCAACAGCAATCCATGGACAAACACCTTGGAGCTCCTGATGGCAGTGCCCCTCACAGGAGCCAACGGAATCCTGCTCACCACACTGGACGGTCTATATTGTACGAGCCTTGGGTGGGGTATAGGCGTAAGGACACGGAGAAAGAATCAGAGCTTAGAGAAATTGTGGGGAGGTGAAGGGAGAGGGGTCTGGACTAATCCTCAGTCAGAAGATAACAAGAAAACCCATTAGAACTGGAAAAAAATCTCTTAGTTTATGCAAAAGAATTTGAAATGTCCAATTCCAGAGAGCATGATTCAGAAAGAAATTCAGAAAGAAGAAATACTTGGTGGCCACCTGGACCCAGGGAGACACCTCTACCTTGAGGAAATTACTGATGTTCAGGGGTGGTGATAAGAATCCTGCTTTCAACATGGAGAGCTTCAGAGGCCTGCAGTGCCTTTCAGCACCTGCCACCCTTCCAGAGGGCAGAGCTGCCATTATTCAAAAGGGAAGAGTCATGAGAGCTAAAGTATAAACACATTGTCTTTAACTGCTGAGGTGTTTGTAATGAGTACTTTGTGAGCAGGGATTCAATCAAAGTGTGTGCATGTGCATACACGTGTGTGTGTGTGTGTGTGTAGAGTAGGCAAGAAGGTAAATGTCTATTTACTTTCTATTAAATATGAAAATAGTGTACTTTGTAGTTCAAGTGAAAGTAAAAAGATATGTCTATTTTTAAAAAAATCACTTATTGACAGTAAATATTTCTTGTGGTGGAAGTCCCACTTAGTGGTGAGACTTTTTCAAAGCACAAAAAACAGGATTTTAATTTATAACAAATGGGTGCTGCTTAGGTACCTTCTAATTTGCCACAAACTGTGAGAAGGGCCAGGAAGACTCTTTATATCCATCACAGCCCACCCCAGACCCAGGATCCTCGGTATCATTTTTCATCTCCAAGCACAGCAAGGGAAAAGGGAACAGAGTCGCCCATGGGATCAGCTATTTTTCTTTCTGAGTCACCCACTTCCCCCAAGCACTCACCAGAATCTCATCTGCATTGTTTATAAAGGCTGAACTGGAAATAAAGTGTTCATTTTCCAGACATGGACTCCAGGGCTCTGCTCCTGCTGGGCTGCTCGCCTTGCTCTTCTTTCTCTCCTGTTTCCGGCACCACTTCCTTTTCCTGTGTGTTCTCTGTACACACACACATGCGTGTATATGTTTATATATGTGCACACATATGTGTGTATCTATGTATATCCAGTGATGCAAGAAGTGCATGAAAGGAAGAAAAAAAGAGGAGTGGAGCCCGTAGTCAGGGTGAGGCCCAGCAGCCTTGGCACTTTTCTGCCCCAGATTCTATACATTTACCTGCACAGCTGAAGTAAGGGCGAGGAGGTCAGCACAGGAGGAAGCATCACGATATTCAAGACCATGTGCTGTGTGCATGCATGTTCCCGTCCCTCGAGCTACATTATGATGGGAGACTACAATGCACCAATAAAAGTATATTTTTTAAATACTAAGATAAATAGAAAAGAATGATATTCAGGACCATTTACATTTCTATGGAGTCCAGGGAAAGGATCCCAGCTTCACCATTGCCCACACTCTGCCATCTTGGGTACTAACTCTCTGAGAAATGTTTCTGTATCTGCAAAGGGGGCATAGCAATATCAGTTTTGGGGAGTTGCTTTGAGAATAGGGAAGGAAGCTCAAGTGGT
>PVLC010019673.1:0-30280 GCA_004027655.1 Graphiurus murinus
AGACATAACTTTTTTTTTTTTTCTGAACTCGGGATTGAACCCAGGGACATTCTACCTCCAAGCTACCCCCCACCCCAACCACCCAGTCTTATTTTTTATTCTTTATTTTGAAACAGGGTCTCACTAAGTTGCCGAGAGCCTCACTAAGTAGCTGACGCTGGCCTTGAACCTGGGTCATCCATCTCAGCTTTCCTAGTACTGGGATTACAAACGTGCACCACCACACCCGGCCAAACAAAACTTTTAACGCAGATTATTGAACTTCAGTATAACATTAATGTGGGTTCAGTCAAATTCAGCTTTTTATTTTTTTCAGTACTGGAAATTAAACCCAGGGGTATTCTATGTCTAAGCTAAATCCCCAGCCCTATTTCTTTTTTTTTTTTTTTAATTTTTTATTTTTTGGTACTGGGGATTGAACCCAGAGGCATTCTACCTCCAAACTACAACCCCAGCCTGATTTTATTTCTTATTTGGAACAGGGTCTCACTAGGTTGCTGAAAGCCTTGCGAAGTTGCCAAGGCTGGATTTGAACCTGCCATCCTCCTGTCTCAGCCTCCCAAGGACTGGGATTACAAGTGTGTATCACCACGTCCAACTAGTATTTTTTTTTTTTCCGTTTTTTGCGGTACTGAGGATTGAACTCAGGGGCATTCTATCTCCAAGCTACACCTCCAGCCCTATTTTTTATTCTTTATTTTGAAACGGAGTCTCACCAAGTTGCAGAGTGCCTCACTAGGTAGCTAAGGCTGGCCACGAACCCGGATCCTCTGGTTTTAAATGTTGTAGCCCAGGGATTACAAGCGTGCGCCACCACGCCCCGCTTATTTTTTTATTCTTTATTTTGAAATAAGGTCTCCCTAAATTTCAGAGGGCCTCACTAAGTAGCTGAGGCTGGCCATAAACCTGCAATCCTCCTGTTTCAGCCTCCCAATTACTGGGATTACAAGTGTGGGCCACCACGCCCGGCCATAAATTCAGCTCTTTAAAGAAAAAGATGAGCCGGGCGTGGTGGCGCAAGCTTGTAATCCCAGCATTCGGGAGGCTGAGACCGGAGGATCCGGGTTCGCGGCCAGCCTCAGCTACCTACTGAGGCACTCCGCAACTTAGTGAGACTCGGTTTCAAAATAAAGAAAGAATAAAAAATGGGGCTGGGGGTATAGCTCGGAGGTAGAATGCCCCTGAGTTCAATCCCCAGTACCGCCAAAAAAAAAAAAAAAAAGAAAAAGATGAAACATGGCGGTTAGGCATAAAAAGCATATGGAATCTCAAAAACAATATCTTACCAAACTTTTCAAATAAATCTCTATAGAAAATATAATTAAGAACATATGAAGCCAGGCTTGGTGGTGCACGCTTGTAATACCAGCACTTGGGAGGCTGAGACAGGAAGATCTGGGTTCGTGGCCAGCCTCAGCTACTTAGTGAGGCCCTCTGCAACTTAGTGAGACCCTGTTTCAAAATAAAGAATAAAAAATAGGGCTGGGGATGCAGCTCAGAGGTAGAATGCCCCTGGGCTCCATCCTCAGTAGGGGGGGGTGGGATGGAGGAATGGACATATGAAGGCCGGGCGTGGTGGCGCACACTTGTAATCCCAGCATTCGGGAGGCTCAGCTACCTAGTGAGGCACTCCTCGACTTAGTGAGACTCGGTTTCAAAATAAAGAATAAAAAATAGGGCTGGGGGTATAACTCGGAGGTAGAATACCCCTGAGTTCAATCCCCAGTACCGAAAAAAAAAAAAGAACATATGAGCTGGGCGTGCTGGTGCGTGTTTGTAATCCCAGTACTTGGGAGGCTGACACCGGGAGGATCTGGGTTCTCTGCCAGTCTCAGCTTCTTACTGAGGCCCTTCACAATTTAGTGAGACCCTGTTTCAAAATAAAGAATTAAAAATAGGACTGGGGCTGGGCGTGGTGGCGCACGCTTGTAATCCCAGCATTCGGGAGGCTGAGACTGGAGGATCCATGTCCGAGGTCAGCCTCAGCTACCTTGTGAGGCACTCCGCAACTTAGTGAGACTCGGTTTCAAAATAAAGAATAAAAAATAGGGCTGGGGGTGTAGCTCGGAGGTAGAATGCCCCTGAGTTCAATCCCCAGTACTGCAAAAAAAAAAAAAAAAAAAAAAAAAAAAAATAGGACTGGGGGTATAGCTCATAGGTAGAATTCCCCTGGGTTCCATCCTCAGTACTGCAAAAAAAAAAAAAAAAAAAAAAAAAAAGAACATATAATAATTACAAATTTAAAGCCAGACGTGGTGGTACACACTTGTAATCCTAGTACTTGGGAGGCTGAGACTAGAGGATCCAGGTTCCTGGCCAACCTCAGCTACTTACTGAGGCCCTCTGCAACTTAGTAAGACCCTGTTTCAAACTGGGAGTGTAGCTTGAAGGTAGAATGCCCCTGAGTTCAATCCCCAGTACTGCAATAATAATAATAATAATTACAAATTTAAAAACTGATTAATTAAATATGTAGGAAAGAACCTACATAAGAAAAGTAGAACTGATTCACATTTCAGTCTTTTTTTTGTGTGTGTGGTACTGGGGATGGAACCCAGCGGCATTCTACCTCCAAGCTATACCCCCAGTCCTGTTTTTTTATTCTTTATTTTGAAACAGCGTCTCACTAAGTTGCAGAGAGCCTCACTAAGTAGCTGAAGCTGGCCACCAACCGGGATCCTCCGGTCTCAGTCTCCCAAGTACTAGATATTTCAAAGTCTTTATCATGCAGAGTGATCATAAATTTTGGATGTAGCAAAACAGAAAAATAATTCTTCTTGAAAAACAATTAAGAATTCAAGTTCATACCACCAGCTTCCCCTAAGGAAATCTATTGATTTGTAATTTGGCCTTGAATTTGACCTGTGGCCTGCATGTCGTGATAATTTGGGTCACCCTGAATATGCCATCCCTTGAACAAGGGCCTCTGCTAATTTTAAATGAATGCAGCTGCCTATTTACCATTCTTCTATTTGCATCACAATACATGGGAATAAATTCTCAACAAGACATTTCCAGCAAGTGGTCAGACTGAAGAAATGAAGGAATGAAGGATATTTATCTAGTAAGTTTAAAAAGAAATGTCTCATTTTTGCTTTTTTGGACATTACCGGCAAAGGAAACAGTTCATGTTTTTGACAATCTTAGTAGGGGCTACAACATTTAAAAAGGGTGGCACACACCTGTAATCTCCATACTTGGAAAGCTGAGACAGGAGGCCAACCTCAACGATCTAGCGAGACACAACTTAGTGAGATCCTGTCTCAAAATAAACGAATAAAAAGGGCTGGGGGTGTAGCTCAGAGATAGAATGCCCCTGGGTTCAATTCCCAGTACAAAAAAAAAAATGTGGCTTTTAAGCTGGCTAGTACTATGATTCTAGCTACTGGGGAAACTAAGGCAGGAAGATGGCAGGTTGATGCCAGCCTGGGTAAGTTGGCAAGACCTTGTTTGAAAATACAAAAACAACAGTCAGGCAAGGAGGTGCAGGCTCCTATCTCAGTAATTGGGAGGCTGAGATAGGAGGACTAAGTTTTTGGCCAGCCTCAGCTACTTAGTGAGGCCCTCTACAATTTAGTGAGACCTTGTTTCAAAATAAAGAATAAAAAATAAGGCTGGGGGTGTAACTCGGAGGTTGAATGTTCCTGGGTTCAATCCTCAGTACCGCAACAAAACAAAATAAACAAAACTTACCCCTCCCCCACCAGACACACGTTTTAGGGAGGCAGGCTAAGAAGGTATTTCAGGTGAGAACAGAAGGGAATAGACACACGGAATTTCTCTCTTTTGAAAAGGATATTACTACGGGGCAGGTAGTAGGCACGATTACCCAGCTTTATAACGCAGGAGTCAGGTTAGCCTCCGACACAGGGCGGTCGTCGGTAGCCTCGGAGTCCTCCCTATCCTCTTCAACCCTCAGTAATCTGAGAGTAATCCTTCCACGAAATCCTGCTTTCTAGGTTCACCAACGATCCGCTATTTGCGTGGACTAGGGACTTGTCCCCTCAATCCTTCTCCTCCACCATTCGTAGTCCTTAACTACGCTTTTCAAACATTTTCTTCTCATAACTACAAATTGATTGCATTCCTGCCCTCCCCCCTTAGAGTTTGAAATTTGAAGGGCATTTTACCCGGGAAGCTTAAAACCAAGCTTAATTAGTTAAGGGGAGCAATGGGTGGAGAAGTGAAAAGATTCTGAAGGGTATTTTGGAGGCTTTAGACTTGAAGAGGCCGGTGACAATAGTTCTAAAGGGAATGGTCAAAGCCTGCACATTTTTCTTTTAACAGCTCTATTCTCCTGCTTGCACGCCCGGCCTGGGGGTAACTTTTGTTGTTTGTTTATAAAAGAAATGGAGAAGGGCAGCCGGGCCCGCCTCCTTTCTGACCTAAGGGCAGGAGTGAGGGGCCCAGCGGATGAGGTGCGGCTCCCCCTGGGCGCGCCCCCAGCCGTCCGCAGCCTCCAGCTCAGCCCAGCTCCGAAGGGCGGGGCGCGCCTAGCGGCCACGCGCGCCGACGCGCAGGGGGCGTGTCCCGCGGGCGCGCGCGGGCGGCGGAGGGGGCGTGTCCCGGGGGCGGGCGGCGGCGGCGGCGGCGCGGGCTGGTGCGCGGCGGAGCGTCCTGTGCTGGAATGTGCGGCTCCCTCGAGCTCGCGGCGCAGCAGCAGACCTAGCGCCGCCGAGGCCCCGGGCCCCAGATCCCGCCGGCGGCCGGGACGGCCGGGCTAGGGCCGACGGCCTGAGCACGCTTTGCAGCCCGGGTCTTGGGCCTTCGCGAGCCTCGACGGCTCCTGCGCCCAACTTTTCTGCCCTCCCCCTCCCCTCCCCTTCCCCGAAACTCCAGCAACAAAGAAAAGTAGTCGGCGGAGAAGCGGCGACGCCGGGTTGCCTGTTCCCCTCGCCGAGGAAGGCCGGTGAGCGCGGCACGGGGCCGGGGGAGCGGCCGGGGCCGGGTGGGGGAGGGCCGGGCGCGGCGGCGGCGGCGGGAGGGAGGAGGGGGGGAGGGCGCGGAAGGACGCGGAGCGAGGCGCTGTCCAGGGCTGATTTGCAGATACTGTGGCTCCGGCGGCGGCCGCCGCGCCGGGCGGGGGCGGGCGGCGGAGCGGGATCGGGTTACACCGCCGCGGCCCGGGGACGGGGCCGGGGGCGTTGGTGGGGAGTGGCGCGTCACGGGGACCCCCACCCCGGGGGAGGCCGGCCGCCGCCTCGGCGCGGGCCCGCACGCCCCTCCGAGTCCGGAGCTCCGCGGCCAAGAGCGGAGCTGCTCGGGACGCTAGTCCTGAAACTTCCTCCTCGTCCTCCAGCCCCCGGGTCCCGCCGCAGTCCCGCGGCCCTGCGGGTCCCCTCCCCCAGCCTGTCGCCTCGCCGGAAGGCGCCGTTGAGTGCGGCCGGGCGGGTCGAGTCAGCCCGGGGCGCGGGCGGCGCCGCCCGCGGGCTGGACAGCGATTTCTGCGCCCCGCCGCCCGCGCTGGCAGGGCCGGGGCTCGCGTCCCGCCGGGCGCCGTGGGGGAGTGAAGTTCGCAAACTTCCGGGACGCGGGGGCGGCGGCGGCCCGCGTGGGGCCCCTCGCGCTCGGCCCGACGCCTGCGGAGGGCGCCCCGGAGCCTCGGCCCAGGGCGAGCCCGGCGCGGCGGAGCCCGGACGCCGGCTACGCGGTAACTTTCCGCCCTCTTCCCGGACCCGGGCGGCGGAGGGTGCTGGCTGGCCCCGAAGGACCAGGGCGGCCCAGCGGCGCCCCGAGTTTGCCCATCTTCCCTGCTGGAGTTGGGAGAGCACAGGAAGAGCCTCGGGCCGAGTGTTGGGGCAACTCCGGCGACTTGGTGGGTGAGCGTGTGCAGGGAGTCGGCTGAGCGGAGAGGAAGCGAGAGCGCCCGAGTTTGCAGAGAGCTGCTTTGTGTTTGGTATTTTGAGAAAATGGCCGAATGCCTATTTCAGTTAGGAATGCCGCCGCCGAGGCAGGCGCCGGTGGCAGCAACACGTAGGAATTTCGTGCAACACGTTGGGCTTTCAGATGGTGCTAGGAGAATCTTCAGGACGAATGTTAAAATACCTATAAGGGTGGTGGTTAGGGTGGGTGGGGGAATTGAGAAAGTCGATGTTGGGATACATTGCCCTGGAGCTTGGGCTGTTAAGCCCTGGGACAGCTTTCGCCCTGTTTTCTGTGATGGCATTTGATTCCAACTTTTGTTAGTGCAAGTAACCAAACGGGTTTGTTTGTGTTTTATACACTTGGATGGAACTGGTCAATTTTTGTATTTTCAGTTTAACTTTATTTTTGCATTTTCTAAATTGCAAGAGGACACTAAGTTTGAGGGTAGAACCTTTTCGAAGGTATCTTGGTTAAGACCATTTAGACACCCAACTTGTTTTCCAGAAGGTGATCTTGTAATGGCTTCCAGTAGGCAAGTAGGCCAAGTCAAGCACAATGCAAGAAAGTTGCTGATTGTAGTGTTGAGTTGTACAATTGTTTTACTAGGGGCTTTGAAAAAGATTGTTTACATTCATTTAGAAATTTAGAATAAACTTAACAAGTCTTCACAAGGAAAGGGGTCTGTGCTTTTTTTTTTTTTTCCTTCTAAATTTGGGGAGTCATCAAAATTAGAAGAGACGAAGTAGTACTTTTTCACAATAGTTTTTTCTTAGTTTAGTTAATATGAAATTCAGTTAAGTTGACCAGTTGTTAGAAGCTGCCTTCCAGACTTGTGTACTTAATATATGCACAAAATGGCTTATGGATTTCTTGACTTTTTCATTCAGACCCTAAGAATTGGAAGGACAGTGGCTAACTATCCTTGTATTTTAAAAAAAAAAAAAAAGTTCTTTTTGGGCACTCTTGCTAGACAAGTAAGTACTTTACCAGTGAGTTATATTTCTAGTCCTTTTTTATTTTGAGACAGAGTCTACATAAGTTGCACAGGCTGGCTTGGAATTTACAATTCTCCTGCCTCAGTAGCTGAGATTATGGGTCTGCCACCATGCCTGGTCTGATGAATCTGTTATGTCAAACAGTTGGTAGAATTATTTCTGGGGGATAGGTGTGTGTGTGCGTGTGTGTGTGCGTGTGTGTGTGTGTGCGCGCGTGCGCATGCATGCAACAAAGAGAATTAGGAATTAAAACTTTAAAGCTTCGTTTTTAGTAGGTAATCTCATATAGTTTTAAAGGTTATATTGAGTTTTTTAAGTCTTGAATTAGATTTGGTTTTAGACAAGTAAGAGTTGTACTTACACTGGTGCTCTTGTGTTCTCTTTCTTTTTGTGTGTGTGTGTGTGTGTTCTTAATTCAGAAAGCAGTCATGGCTACCCAGGTGATGGGGCAGTCTTCTGGAGGAGGAAGCCTGTTTACTGGCAGTGGCAGCATTGGCATGGCCTTGCCCAACGACATGTATGACCTGCATGACCTCTCCAAAGCTGAACTGGCTGCACCTCAGCTTATCATGCTAGCAAACGTGGCCTTAACTGGGGAAGTAAATGGCAGCTGCTGTGATTACCTGGTTGGTGAAGAAAGACAGATGGCAGAATTGATGCCTGTTGGGGATAATAACTTTTCAGATAGTGATGGAGAAGGACTTGAGGAGTCTCCTGAGATAAAAGGTGAACCTAATGGACTGGAAAACATGGAACTGAGGAGCTTGGAACTCAGTGTGGTAGAACCACAGCCTGTATTTGAAGCATCAGCTGCCCCAGAAATTTACAGCTCAAATAAAGACCTTCCTCCTGAAACACCGGGGGCAGAGGATAAATGCAAGAACTTGAAGACCAAACCCTTCCGCTGTAAGCCATGCCAGTATGAAGCAGAATCGGAGGAACAGTTTGTGCATCACATCAGAGTTCATAGCGCCAAGAAACTTTTTGTGGAAGAAAGTGCAGAGAAGCAAGCAAAAGCCAGGGAGTCTGGCTCTTCCACTGCAGAAGAGGGAGATTTCTCTAAGGGTCCCATCCGCTGTGACCGCTGTGGTTACAACACCAACCGGTATGATCATTACACCGCGCACCTGAAGCACCACACCAGAGCTGGAGATAATGAGCGGGTCTACAAGTGCATCATTTGCACTTACACAACAGTGAGCGAGTATCACTGGAGGAAACACTTAAGAAACCATTTTCCAAGGAAAGTGTATACGTGTGGCAAATGCAACTACTTTTCAGACAGAAAAAACAATTATGTCCAGCATGTTCGGACTCACACAGGTAAGTAAAGCTTCCTAGGCCCATCAGTTCAACTCTGGACAATCAGTTGCTAAACCAGTGGTTTGGTTAAAAAGTGCTTGAGGAAAGTGACCTGGATTCAAATCTCAGCTTCCATCATTTTCTGTCCTTGTGACCTTGGACAAGATATTTAACCTTTTGAGTCCTGTTGGTTTGTTTTTCCCAGTACTGGGGATTGAACCCAGGGGCATTCTACCTTTGAGCTACACCCCCAGCCTGATTTTTTATTCTATATTTTGAAACATGATATCACTAAATTGCGGAGGGCCTCACTAAGTAGCTGAGGCTGGCTGCAAACCTGTGATCCTCCTGTCTCAGCCTCCCAAGTACTGGGATCATAGGTGTGCACCACTGCACTCAGCCCCTAAAGTGCATATTCTAAAAACCTGAGGTAGACCATTTCCCTAAATTAGACTGCTTTTTAAATTTGGTGACAGAGAACATGGCTAAGAGGTAATATAGTATATCAAAGGAATTGACAGCTTATATAAAAAGGAAAACCCAATAATTAACCTTGTGTAGTTCCATTTAACAGAAAACTCTAGCCTTAAAACATTTGATTTGTGGTATTTAGTTCCTAAATGGAACAACTTGTTTTTGTCCCGAAAACATAGAAATGTGAGAAGTTAGATTTTAAAAGATGGATGAAATTACCACCAGTTGAAACTATTTTCTTAAGAAAGCAAACATACGTATGGGAAATAGAACTCTTTCAGACAAGAAACAGTCGCATATTCACTATATCTCAGGGCATATAGGTTAAAAGGACATTTCTAGTCCATAAGCACAACTCTGTCAAGAGTTGAGGGGTGGGAGCATAGCTCAGTGATGCAACCGTGCTTAGTATGCCTGAGGCCCTGGATTTGATCCCTGGCACCAAGAATTGTTGGAACTTTATTAATTTTTCTTTTGGAAAGTTTCAAACATCTCAGAAGTAAAGAAAATTGTATGAAGCATGTAGCCATCACCTACACTCAACAATTGTCCATATTCTCTCACACTTGGCATATTTGTTATTTTTTATAATGTGCTTTTATTGGTGTATTATCGTCTCACATCACATTGACATACATGCACACAGCATTTGGTGCCCCACCCATCTCCCCATTTCCCCTCCTCCCAGTACAGAGAACTGAGATTGACATTGGTATATTCGCTTATGTACACATAGTTGATGTTAGTATTTCCATTAATGAACCTGTCTTCCCCCTCCCCTTCCTTTAGACCACTTCCCTGGCTCCACTGAGGTTTCTCCTCCATTATCTGGATTCTCTCTGGTATCCCAATTACTCCCTAGCTTGCGAATATTAGAACATAATGGCCCTTCACTTTCTTTGACTGGCTAATCGCCCTTAACATAATGTTCTCCAGGTCCTTCCATTTTCTTGTAAATGACATAATTTTGTTCTTTATAGCTGGGTAGAATTCCATTGTGTGTATTTCCCATAATTTTGTAATCCATTCATCTGTAGATGGCACCTAGGTTGGTTCCGTAATTAAGCTATTGTGAATAGTGCTGCTCTGAACATGGGTATGCATATATTACTGTAATTCTCTGGTTTCAACCTCTTTGGAAAGATACCTAGGAGTGTATAGCTGGATCTTATGGTGGATTCATTCCCAGTTTTCAGAGGAATCTCCACACTGATCTCCATAGTGGCTGAACTAGTTTGCAATCCCAGCAACAGTGTAGAAGAGTTCCTATTTCCCCACATCCTTTGCCAACATTATTGTTATTTGACTTCTTGATGATTGCCATTCTGATAGGGGTTAGATGGAATCTCAGTGTAGGGTTTTTTTGTTTTTGTTTTTTTTTGTGGTCCTAGGGATTGAACCCAGGACCATTCTACCTCTGAGCTATACTCCCAGCCCTATTTTTTATTCTCCGTGTAGTTTGATTTGCATCTCCCTGATTGCTAATGATGTTGAAAGTTTTTTCATGTATCTATTGGCCATTCGTATCTCTTTTGTGAAGGGTCTATTCAATTCAGTTGCCCGTTTCTTTCTTTTTTTGCATTACTGGGGATTGAACTCAGGGGCATTCTACCTCTGAGCTATACCCCCAGCCCTATTTTCTATTCTTTATTTTGAAACAGGGTCTCACTAAGTTGCGGAGGGCCTCACTAGGTAGCTGAGGGTGGCTGTGAACTCACATCCTCCAGTCTCAGCCTCCCAAATGCTGGGATTACAAGCATGCGCCACCACACTCGGCAGTTGCCCATTTCTTGATGGGGTTGTTTTTTTAGTGTAAAGTCTTTTTAAGTTCTTTGTATATTCTCTCTAATAGTCCTCCATCACAGGGGTAGCTGGCAAAGATCTCCCATTCTGTAGGCTTTTTTTTTTTTGCCATACTGGGGATTGAACTCAAGAGCATTCTACCTTTGAGCTATACCTCCAGCCCTATTTTTTTTCTTTCTTTTGAAACAGGGTCTCACCAAGTTGAGGAGGGCCTCAGTAAGTAGCTGAGGCTGGCCGTGAACCTGGATCGTCTTGTCTCAGCCTCCCAAGTACTGGGATTACAAGTGCATGCCACCACGCTTGCTTCTCTGTAGGCTTTCTCTTTAGACTCTAGATGATTTCCTTTGATGTGCAGAAACTTTATAGTTTAATGCCTTCTCACTTATTCTTACTATTTGTTATTTTTCAAAAATAACAGCTTATGGAGGTATATTCATTATCATGTACTATATTAATTTAAAATGTGCAATTCAAGGTAGGCATGATGGTGTATACCTGTAATCCCTGTACTTGGGAGGCTGAGACAGGAGGATCACAGGTTCGAGGACATCCTCAGCAACAGCAAGATTCTCACCAACCTAGTGAGAGACTCTATTTCAAATTAACAAAAAAAAAAAGGGTGTAATGGTGCATGCCTATAATCTCAGTAGTTGCAAGGCGGAGACACAGGGATCACAGTTTGGAAGGGAGCCTCAGCAATTTAGTGAGACCCGGTTTCCAAGTAAAACTGCATAAATAAGCTGGACATGGTTCGCACACTTGTTATCCCAGTACTTGGGAGGCTGAGACAGGAGGATGGTAGGTGCAGGGCCAGCCTCAGCAATTTAAATGAGGCCCTCTGCAACTTAGACCTTATTTTATTTTATTTTATTTTTTTGCGGTACTGGGGATTGAACTCGGGCATTCTACCGCCGAGCTATACCCCCAGCCCTATTTTTTTATTCTTTATTTTGAAACCGGGTCTCACTAAGTTGCAGAGTGCCTCACTACTCACTAGGTAGCTGAGGCTGGCCTCGAACCCAGATCCTCTGGTCTCAGCCTCCCAAATGCTGGGATTACAAGCGAGTGACACCACGCCCAGCTTTAGACCTTATTTTAAAATAAAAGAATAAAGCTGTAAACCCCAGTACTTGGGAGAGTGAGACCAGAGGATCTGGGTTTGCGGCCAGCCTTAGCTACTTAGTGAGGCTCTCTGCAACTTAGTGAGACCCTGTTTCCAAATAAAGAATAAAAAATAGGATTGGGGGTGTAGCTTGGAGGTAGAATGCCCCTGGGTTCAATCCCCAGTACTGCAAAAAAAAAAAAAAAAAAAAAAAAAAGAGGGTTGAGGGTGTAGCTCCAAGGTAGAATGCCTCTGGGTTCCACCCCTAGTACCATATGTACACATACACATACACACAATAAATAAAATAGACTGGGACTATAGAGCTTGGTGGTAGAATGCCTCTGGGTTCAATCCCCAGCATCACATACACACACAAAAAAAATAAAAATAGGGCTGAGGGTGTAGCTCAGAAGTAGAGCACCCCTACGTTCATTCCCCAGTACCACCAAAACAAATAAGTAGAATGTACAGTTCAGTAGTTTTTAGTTTTTAGAGTTGTGCAGCCATCATCACAATCAGTTTTAGGACATTCTCACCACTCTAAAAAGAAGCTCCTATTAGTAGTCATTTCCCATTTTTCCCTAATACTCCTTGATTATTCACTTTTCTTGTTTGGTCCTGGAAATTGAACCAAGGTCTCCTTCATGCTAGGCAAGCTCTCTAACACTGAGCCATATCTTTAGCTTTTTCTTTTCTTTTCTTTTCTTTTTTTTTTTTTGGTACTGGGGATGAAACCAGGGGCACTCTACATTTGAACTATGCCCTCTACCCTTCTTATTTTTTACTTTGAAACAGGATTTAGCTGGGTGTGGTTGCACTTGCCTGTAATTCCAGTACTTGGGAGGCTGAGTCAGGAGGATTGCAGGTTTGAGGCAGCCTCAGCAAGTAGTGAGACTCTCATCAACCTAGTCAGACCTTGTTTCCAAATAAAAAATAAAGTAGATCTGTGGGTGTAACTGGGAGGTAGAATGCCCCTGGGCTCAATCCCCAGTGCCACGAAAGAAAGAAAGAAAGAAAGAAAGAAAGAAAGAAAGAAAGAAAGAAAGAAACAGGGTCTCCCTAAGTCACTGAGGCTGCCCTGGAACCTGTAATCCTCCTATCCAGGGATTACTGGCATGCGCCACCACACCCAGCTTAATTAATATTTGTAATTAACTGGTCTCTTTTTTTTTTTTTTTTTTTTTTTTTGCGGTACTGGGGATTGAACTCGGGCATTCTACCCCCGAGAAATACCCCCAGCCCTATTTTTTATTCTTTATTTGGAAACAGGGTCTTGTTAAGTTGCAGAGTGCCTCACTAAGTAGCTGAAGCTGGCTGGGAACCCGGTTCCTCCAGTTTTAGCCTCCCATGTACTAGGATTACAAGTGAGAGCTACCACACTCGGCTTGAGGCTGGCTTTTTTATTTATTTATTTATTTTTGCGGTACTGGGGATTGAACTCAGGGGCATTCTACCTCCGAGCTATACCCTCAGCCCTATTTTTTATTCTTTATTTTGAAACCGAGTCTCATTAAGTTGCGGAGTGCCTCACTAGGTAGCTGAGGCTGGCCGCGAACCCGGATCCTCCAGTCTCAGCCTCCCGAATGCTGGGATTACAAGCTTGCGCCACCACGCCCGGCTCTGGCTTTTTTATTTTGAGACAGAATCATGCTAAATTGCCCTGGTTGGTCTCAAACTTGAATAGCTGGGATTGTGGGTGTGTACCACTGTGCCTGACTGTTTAATTTTCACACTTTGGTTACATTTTCCTAGTAGAAATTGGTATATTTGAGGCCTGATGACTTGTCTGAACAAAATAGGTAGTGTTCAAGCCGGGCATGGTGGCACATGCTTGTAATCCCAGCATTCGGGAGGCCGAGACCGGAGGATCCGGGTTCGAGGCCAGCCTCAGCTACCTAGTGAGCCACTCCGCAACGTAGTAAGACTCGGTTTCAAAATAAAGAATAAAAAATAGGGCTGGGGGTGTAGCTCGGAGGTAGAATGCCCCTGAGTTCAATCCCCAGTACTGCAAAAAAAAAAAAAAAAAGGTAGTGTTCTACTTGTATTTATTTATTTATTTATTTATTTATTTATTTATTTAGTGGTCCCTGGGATTGAACCTAGGGGCATCCTACCTCTGAGCTACACTCCCAGCCCTGTTTTATTTTTATCTTGAAACAGGGTCTCAATAGGTTGACGAAGAGTCTCACTACTTGCTGAGACTGTCCTTGAACTTTCGATCCTCCTGTCTTAATCTCCCAAGTATTGGTATTACAGGTGTATGCCACCAAACCTGGCTGGTAATGTACTCCTGGATGACACATAAAAGGGATGTGGGAAGCTGGGCGTGGTGGCACACGCTTGTAATCCCAGCATTCGGGAGGCTGAGACCGGAGGATCCGGGTTCACGGCCAGCCTCAGCTACCTAGTGAGGCACTCCGCAACTTTGTGAGACTCGGTTTCAAAATAAAGAATTAAAAAATAGGGCTAGGGGTATAGCTCGGAGGTAGAACGCCCCTGAGTTCAATCCCCAGTACCGCAAAAAAAAAAAAAAAAAAAGGATGTAGGATGCTATTCCCATTAGATATCCTTGTCAGGAGTTCCCACTCCTTGGGATGGAATTGATGCCACTTTAAGTGGTAAGTAAGTGTGTGTGTGTGTGTGTGTGTTTTACTGGGGATGGAACCCAGGGGCATTCTACCTCCAAGCTACACCCCCAGCCCTATTTTATTTTATTTTGAAACTGCTTCACTAAGTTCCTGAGGCTGTGATCTTCCTGTCTCAGCCTCCCAAGTAATCTAAGTATGTGCCACCGTGCCTGGCTAAGTGGTAGATTTATTTTTTGGTACTGGGGATTGAACCCAGAGGTATTCTACCTCCAAGCTACATCTCCAGCCCAATTTTATATCTTATTTGGAAACGATCTCACTAGGTTTCTCAGAGCCTTGCTAACTAAGTTGCCAAGGCTGACTTTGAGCCTGAGATCTTCCTGTCTTAGCCTCCCAAGTGCTGGGATTACAAGCATGTACCTGACTAAGTGGTAGATTTTTTTTTTTTGCGGTACTGGGGATTGAACTCGGGCATTCTACCTCCGAGCTACACCCTCAGCATTATTTTTTATTCTTTATTTTGAAATAGGGTCGCACTAAGTTGTGGAGTGCATCACTAGGTAGCTGAGGCTGGCCATGAACCCAGATTCTCTGGTCTCAGCCTCCCAAATGCTGCAATTACAAGCGTGCACCATCATGCTTGGCTCTAAGTGGTAGATTTAAACAATGAAACTTGCAGACGAAATTCTATTACAAGAAAGATATCAGCTGCAAGATTTCTGATCCCTAGCAGATGTGTTGTAAGTATTAAAAGCTAGTCCAGTAAAAATTTACAGCTCCTTTGGAATTTATCGTAACCTGTGATTATCTCCATGCTTTGCCACCAGTTAAAGTTCAAACATTACAAAAATACATAGCATAGGAAATGGAAGTTGGCAATCTTATTAATCACTGGTTTGTACTAGGTAAACTGTGTTACACTAAACTAACCTCATATACAATATTTTAAACACAGATACCTCGCATACTTTGCCCATAAGTACTTCATACTCATATAATAGTTTTTCTAAAACTTTAGGTTCTCACTGGGTTTTGTGGTGCATGCCTGTGATACCAGTTCTTGTGGAGGCCAAGACAGGAGGATTGCAGGTTTGAGGCCAGTCTTGGCAAGACCCTGTTTCAAAATTTAAAAATTTTTAAAGGGCTTGAGGTATAGCTTGGATATAGAATGTCCCTGGGTTCAATCCCCAGTACAATGAAAAATTAAAAAGTTAAAATTGTAGCCAGGCACAGTGGCACATGCCTGTAATCCTTAGTACTTGGGAGGTTGATACAGGAGGATTGAAAGTTTATGGCCAGCCTCAGCTACTTAGGACCTCTGCAACCTAGTGAGACCCTGTTTCAAAATAAAGGATAAAAAATAGGGATGGGGGTGCACCTCAGAGGTAGAATGCCTCTGGTTTCAATTCTCAGTGCCACAAAAAAATAAAATTATAATTTAAGATCTCCAACCCAGGCATAGTGGGGTGTACCTGTAGTCCCAGCTACTCAGAAGGGTGAGGTTAACCACTTGAGCCTAGGAGATCCAAGTCATCTTGGGCAATGTAGTGAAACCTTGTCTTGAGAAGAAGAAAAACCAACCTGACACAGTGGCTTATGCCTGTAATCTCCAGACTTGAGAGGCTGAGACAGGAAGGAGAATTGCAGGTTTCCAGAACAGCTTATCAACACCCTGTCTCAAAATGAAAAATAAGGACTAGGGATGGTGTAGCTCAAAGGTAGAGTGTCCCTGGGTTTAATCTTCAGTACCACAACAAATTACCCAGTAATTAAGGTGATTGAGGTAATAACTGTGACCCATAGTTAGTACATGACTTTTTCCCCTCAGTGCCTAGGGATCTAACCTGGGGCCTATTGTATGCTACACAAGTGCTCTATCACTGAGCTGTACCTCAGCCCAGTATGTAACATGTGTTCACCTTGATGAATTTTCATGAAAACATGTAACTACCAGGCAGGCCAACATAGAATTTTATCAGTACCCCATTGTCTCTTACTAATTTTTTTGTGTGTGTGGTGCTGGGAATTGAACCCAGGGACATTTTATCTCCGAGCTATACCCCCCAGTCTTTTTTTATTTTTGTTTTGAAATGGTCTCACTAGGTTGCTGAGAGTCTCACTAAGTTGCTGAGATTGTCCTCAAATCTGAGATCCTTCTGTCTCTGCCTCCCAAGTACTAGAATTATAGGCATGTGCCACCATGCCTGGCTACTTTTTTTTTTTTTTTTTTTTTTTGGCGGTACTGGGGATTGAACTCAGTGGCATTCTACCTCTGAGCTATACCCCCAGCCCTATCTGGCTACTTTTTTTGACCTGTTTTTTTTGTTTTTTCCCCGTGATACTGGGAATTGAATCCAGGGTGTTCTACCTCTGATCTATACCCCCCGTCCTATTTTTTAATTTGTATTTTGAAACAGGGTTTAGCTAGTTTGATGAGTCTCACTACTTGCTGAGGCTGTCCTTGAACATGTAATCCTCCTGTTTCAGCCTCCCAAATAACTGGGATTATAATCCCAGTGTGTCACCAAGCCTGGCTGTCACCAAACAATTTTGACAGTTTTCCCCAAAGCAAAAGATATTATCAACAGTAACTTTGTTGATCTGGGTAGGTTTAGGAGGGAAAATACGGAAAGTGGAGAGAACAGGGGAAATTTCACTTTTGGTGTGTATTTCTAATTTATTTTGTTGCGTGTATGGTACACAAGGGATTGAACCCAGGGCTTCTCACCACTGACCTACATCCCAGCCTTGGGTGTCTAATATGTAATTGATTTCATATATGTAACTGTATCATTCATTACTTTATTTCTCCTTTAAGGTTGATATTTCTACTGTAAGTTTTTAATCACATTTTAATCACATAGTTATTAATGTTCCCTGAGAATATCTAAAGTTTTTTTTTTTTTTTTTTTTTTTTTTTGCGGTACTGGGGATGGAACTCAGGGGCATTCTACCTCCGAGCTATACCCCCAGCCCTATTTTTTATTCTTTATTTTGAAACCGGGTTTCACTAAGTTGCAGAGTGCCTCACTAGGTAGCTGAGGCTGGCCGCGAACCCGGATCCTCCGGTCTCAGCCTCCCGAATGCTGGAATTACAAGCGTGCACCACCACACCCGGCTTAAAGTCTTTTTTTTTTTATGATTATGATGCTGGAAATTGAGCCAGAGCTTCCAGCATGCTAAGCAAGCACTCTCACTGAGCTATACCCCCTGCTTTATTTTGAGACAAGGCCCACCTAAATTGCTTAGGCTGACTTTCAATTTGCCATCCTCTTGCCTGACTAGGTTGCTGAGAGTCTCACTAAGTTGCTTGTCTCAGCCTCCTGAGTAGTTAGGATTACAGGCTTGTGCCATCACATCTGAAAATAGTGTGTGTGTGTGTGTGTGTGTGTGTGTGTGTTGGGGGGGGGTGATACTGGGGATTGAACCCAGGGACACTATACCTCTGAGCTATACCCCTTACCCTATTTTTTAAACACTGTTTATTATTATTATTTTGCAGGAGAGCGCCCTTATAAATGTGAACTTTGTCCTTACTCAAGTTCTCAGAAGACTCATCTAACTAGACATATGCGTACTCATTCAGGTTGGTACAAAATAGAAAGTTTTCAACCAATTTCAGTGAATTGCCATTATTTTTACTTTGGTATTTTTGTTTTTTTCTCTTTTGTTTTAAAATACCGTTACAAAGAAGTTCTTTTAGACCTGGAACTGAGTCATCTATTTATGGCATATTTTTAATATAAATTTAGAAAGTGAATGTTCCATTAATTTGTAGCTAAATTTAAATGGGCATTGGTAATATTTCATAGGTGAAACTCCTAAAACTGAATGTAAATTTTGTCTGTGCACTTTTTCTGAGGTAGGGTTCTTAATTTTCACCAGATCTTCATGATTTTGTGACTCCAGTAAAAGTTATGCCCTTCTCACATCTCCCCAACATTCAACACTGAACTTCATAGTGTGTGTGATTGCCAGGTTTTAGGGAGTCCTTGTTAGCTTCTCAGGTTTCAAAATTTGGGTTTGAGGTTAGAAGACAGCCTCAGAACATAGACCCTCAGCAACCTAGTAAGACCGTTTCACGCCGGGCGTGTGGCGCACGCTTGTAATCCCAGCGTTTGGGAGGCTGAGACTGGAGGATCTGGGTTCGTGGCCAGCCGCAGCTACCTAGTGAGGCACTCCGCAACTTAGTGAGACTCGGTTTCAAAATAAAGAATAAAAAATAGGGCTGGGGGTATAGCTCAGAGGTAGAATGCCCCTGAGTTCAATCCCCAGTACCGCAAAAAAAAAAAAAGACCGTTTCACAATAAAATATGAAATAGATGTGGGAGTGTAGTTCAGAGGTAGAAAGCCCTGGGTTCAGTCCCCAGCAACATCCCTCCCAAATTGAGTTTGTTCTGTTGGAGTTAGAGTTTTTGAGGACTTATTTACAAAAGTTAAACTTTAAAGAAAACAGTAAGTAATCCAGGATACCAATTTATTAACCTATAACAGATAAAGTACAGACTGTAATAAGTAGGAGATTTTTCCATTTTAGAAACTGAAAAGTCAGCCGGGCGCGGTGGCGCACGCTTGTAATCCCAGCATTCGGGAGGCTGAGACCGGAGGATCTGGGTTCACGGCCAGCCTCAGTTACCTAGTGAGGCACTCCGCAACTTAGTGAGACTCGGTTTCAAAATAAAGAATAAAAAATAAGGCTGGGGGTATAGCTCGGAGGTAGAATGCCCCTGAGTTCAATCCCCAGTACCGCAAAAAAAAAAAAAAAAAAAAAGAAACTGAAAAGTCATGATCACTACTGAGATTTGGTCCCTGTTATATATGTAAGTGACCAAACTAAAAAGTAAATGTTCGGGAGGCTGAGACTGGAGGATCCGGGTTCGAGGCCAGCCTCAGCTAACTAGTGAGGCACTCCACAACTTAGTGTGACTCGGTTTCAAAATAAAGAATAAAAAATAGGGCTGGGGGTATAGCTCGAAGATAGAACGCCCCTGAGTTCAATTCCCAGTACCACACACACAAAAAAAGTAAATGTAAGGGCTTTTTATTTTGTGGCACTGGGTCATAAACCCAGGGACGTTCTACCACCGAGCTGCATCCTCAATCTTTTATTTATTTTGAGACAAGGTCTCACTAAGTTGCTGAGGCTGGCCTCATCAAATTTGCAGTTGTCATGCCTCAGCCTTCCTAGTCTCTGGATTACAGGCTCGCATCACCACACCTAGTTTAAATGTTAGTTTAGGTGGTCTTAAATAGGAAACTATTTTATTTTGGTCCTGACTGACCTTTGGTAAAGCAGCACTTCTGATCAGAGTACTTTCCTTTAGGATTTAGAATGTATGTCACTGTGGGGAAAGTATGCTACATTTTTGCTGTTTGCAAAAGTCAATGTAGACCCATCTCCTCTAGCTTAATAAGTACCATAGATCTGTGCAGTCCAGTTGGGTAGCCACTAGCTGCCTGTGGTTAGGCTGTTACACTTGTGAAAAATGGCTCTTTTGAATTGAGATTTATTAAATACATGGTAGATGTCAAACAATAGGAAAAAAGCATGTAAAGTAGACATTTTAATAAATATATTTAATGATACATGTATATTTAATAGATTTTTAAATATTGAATACATGTTGATATTGAGTATATTGGGTTTAGCAAAATTAATTTTACCTGTTTTCTTTTTTACTTTGTAATGTGACTATTAGAAAATTTATTACAGCAGCCGGGCGTGGTGGCGCACGCTTGTAATCCCAGCATTCGGGAGGCTGAGACCGGAGGATCCGGGTTCTCGGCCAGCCTCAGCTACCTAGTGAGGCACTCCGCAACTTAGTGACACTCGGTTTCAAAAATAAAAGAATAAAAAATAGGGCTGGAGGTACAGCTCAGAGGTAGAACGCCCCTGAGTTCAATCCCCAGTACCGCAAAAAAAAAAGAAAGAAAATTTATTACATGTGATTCACTTTTTTTTTTTTTTTTGCATACTGGGGATTGAGGACAGCCTCAGCAACTTAGAGTTTGAAAATAAAAAAGCCTGGGGGGGGGTAGAATGCCACTGGGTTCAATCTCCATACCTGCCCCTCCCCCTCAATAAAATTTTTTGATACAGGGTCTTGCCAAGTTACCCAACCCTCCTGCCTCAGCCTCCTAAGAATGTGTATAGGAGTACACCATTGCTTCTGGCCATGCCATCAAATTTTAAACATAATTCCTTATGCTTTTCTCCTTTGACCATTTCATAAGTTGTGGGGGCTTGTACCTGGATAGATGCTTGTTGTATAGAATTTCTCATTCACTAGGGTAATAAAATGGTGACATTTTAATTATGTTTCTTTTATTACCACAAATATTTTCATAAAGAGATAACCCTGTTCATTGGTTATTGTTTACTCTGAGGTAGGGTTTAATATAGGAAAGACAAGGTAAGTACTTGAATCTTCTTCCCTGTTATTTACTCATACTGAAAGTTACCGGTTGGTTCCAAAAGTGAGAAGTTACTGGTTATGCATATTGGATGATTGTTTTCTGTTCCATGTTAACTACTTTATATGGTTCAGATTACTTATAGCTCACAATACTTAGGGAGTATTTTATAGATGAAGAAATTGAGCCCTAGAGAGAGATTTCTGTCCTTTCCTCAAGGTCTTCCATAGCAAATTGCTTATTTTGTCTTTGAGTCTTAGCTTTAGAGGAACTTTTTTAGCCAGTATGCGATATTTCTCCACTACGTATTTACATATATTAAGCAAATGTTTGTCTACTTTAGATCATTCATTGGCAAGGAAACCGTAGGGCCAACTGTAGAGGAAAAGAGTATATTATAGAAACTACCTTATTTCCGATACGAAAAAGAGTTGCCTGCCAGGCATTGGGAGGCTGAGATAGGAGGATCCAAGGTTTGAAGCCAGCCTCAGCAACTTAGACTCTGTTTCAAAATAAAAAAGAGAGCCAGGCGTGATGGCGCACACTTGTAATCCCAGCATTTGGGAGGCTGAGCCCGGAGGATCCGGGTTCGCAGTCAGCCTCAGTTACCTAGTGAGGCACTCTGCAACTTAGTGAGACCTTGTTTCAAAATAAAGAATAAAAAAATAGGGCTGGGGGTGTAGCTCAGAGGTAGAATGCCCCTGAATTCAATCTCCAGTACTGAAAAAAAAAAAAAAAGCCGGGCGTGGTAGCACACGCTTGTACTCCTAGCACTTGGGAGGCTGAGACAGGCGGATCACAGGTTCACTGCCAGCCTCAGCTACTTAGTGAGGCCCTGTTTCAAAATAAAGAATTAAAAATAGGGCTGGGGGTATAGCTCGGAGGTAGAATGCCCGTGGGTTCAACCCCCAGTACTGCAAAAAACAAAACAAAACAAACAAAAAAATAAAAAAGGGCTGGGCATTTAGCTCAGAGGTAAAATGCCCCTGGGTTCACCTCCCCCAGGAAAGAGTTAGCTTCATATCTAATCTGACCTGGATAAATGTTTGTTTTGTGATTGAGAATTTTATCACCACCTTCTAATCAATAACGCTTAACATCTACATGGTTTTACTTGCTTGTTGTCTGAATTTTGCTTTATGAAAAACGTCAATAAGATTTGGTAATTTGAGAATGTTTGAGAGATGAATTTTCATAAATGTCAATTTCCATTTCTCTACTATGCATTCCATTGGACCAGTGGGGTATGGATACCATTTGATAATATTTACTAGAGTGTGATCTAGCTGGGTATGTATTCAGGTAGAATGTGTTATTTTTATGCCTTTAACTTGGGTCTGGGGTGGTTTTGGTTTTGTTATGTAACTGTGATTATGACTGTTTGCTTATGTTGCCTACTATATCTGTTTGTATGCTTCTTCTCATGTACTGTAGTTTATATGACCATTTTATAGAAAAATTGAGAGGAAAAAAAGTTTTCTGAAATTACCTTGGCTATATCTTTGCTTTATAATAGCTGCTCTGGCATTGGGAAAGTTTGCCGAGTGAAACTTTACTGAGCTTTTGGAGGGATGGACAAAAGGTTAAAATTCAACAAAAAGCCTTTGGTTCCCCTTTGCTCCCTTAGGCTAAAGCAGAGATTAAAACAGTTGCACCTAAGATCTGGGAGTACTGCCCAGAGGAAAAGATATTTTCCCTAAATTTATCTTTAAAGTGTATGGGAATTTTATATTCTACTCCAGTGTGCATTTGATTTATCTTAACTGAAAACTTTTAAAAATAATTTTGTCTTAGTGACCTTGGCCCAAAACTGACATCCAGATCCCAGCTATACTTTGCCAGTAATTCTGTTTCTTGATGAATTTCCGTTTTTTAATAGTACTGTGAAATTTTTTGAAGATGATGGTTGGCTGAGATGATTATTCCTTTATTGAATTGAGAATCATTGTCAAAGGATAGAGAAAAGCTATACAAATAAATATGGTAAATGTAAGGTGCATGATAGTCTCTTTAATAGTCTTTGTGGTTACTTTATTTATACAATTCCTTTTAAGTATATTTTATTCTAGACTTAATCTATGTCTGCTAACACCTCTTATTTACCTTCAGGTGAGAAACCATTTAAATGTGATCAGTGCAGTTATGTGGCCTCTAATCAACATGAAGTAACTCGCCATGCAAGACAGGTTCACAATGGGCCTAAACCTCTTAATTGCCCTCACTGTGATTACAAAACAGCAGATAGAAGCAACTTTAAAAAACATGTAGAGCTTCATGTGAACCCACGGCAGTTCAATTGCCCTGTGTGCGACTATGCAGCTTCCAAGAAGTGTAATCTGCAGTATCATTTCAAATCCAAGCATCCTACTTGTCCCAGTAAAACAATGGATGTCTCAAAAGTGAAACTAAAGAAAACCAAAAAACGAGAGGCTGATTTGCCTGATAATAATATTACCAATGAAAAAACAGAAACAGAGCAAACAAAAACAAAGGGGGATGTTGCTGGAAAGAAAAATGAGAAGTCTGTAAAAATGGAGAAAAAAGATAATGTTTCAAAAGAGAAAAAACCTTACAGCAGTGTCTCAGTGGTCCAGGTGACTACCAGAACTCGCAAGTCAGCAATAGAAACTAGAGAGACTGATGTACATGCAAGAAATAATTCAGAAAAATCTTGCAAAACTAAGAAAAGCAAAAGGAAGATGGAAGCTGAAGCCCATTCCTCACGTGATCCTGGGAATGATGAGGAACCTGTGACAAAAAAGAAAAAGAAGGTAGAAAACAGATCCAGAAATAGTCAGGAAGTGCCAAAGGATGAAAGCAAAGTGGAGGAGAGTAAAAAGCAAAATACCTATGCGAAAAAAAGCACAAAGAAGAAAACTCTTAAAAATAAATCAAGTAAAAAAAGCAGTAAGCCTGCCCAGAAGGAGTCATCTCAAAAGGAGTCTGTTCAGAAGGAACCGGCTCAGATTGAGCCTCCTCACAAGGAGGCTGTTCAGGAAGGGCCTGCTCAGATAGAACCTACCCACATGGAGATTGATCAGGAGGAGCTGCCGCCTCCCGTGGAGCCTGCCCACATGGAGATTGTTCAGGAGCCTGCTCAGATGGAGCTGCCACCTCCCGTGGAGCCTGCCCACATGGAGGTTGTTCAGAAGGAGCCTGCCCACATGGAGGTTGTTCAGAAGGAGCCTGCTCAGATGGAGCCGCCTCCTCCCGTGGATCCTCCTCTTGACCACGAGCCAATTCCCCAAAAGGCTTCTCCTCAAAAAGATAATAGGAAGGAAAAGCCCAACATAGAGAGTGAAATGGCGCGGAAGGAGCAAGTCCTTATTGAAGTTGGCTTAGTGCCGGTTAAAGATAGCCAGTTTCTAAAGGAAAGTACAAGTACACAGGATCTCTTAGCATCACCATCACCACTGCCAAAGGGAAATATACTAGAAGAGTCAAAAGAACAAAAACTATTCTCTGGAGGTGAAGGAAATAAAGAAGACCCTCTTGAAAAAGTAGTAGCAGAAGAGGAAGGTGAAAATCTAGGTGATCTTGTTGCTACCAAGGAATCTACTAGTGGTTCATCTTCTGGACAAAAGTTGAATATGCTAGAGGGTGAAACTTTAGATGATAAACATCAGACTGATTCAGTCGAAGTGGAAATCGATGTTGATCAGAACACAACAGAGAATCTCCTTGGTAAAGACTCAGCAGTTGAAGAACCAGTTTCACCATTGCTTCTTCCCCCGCCAGTAGAAGAATGTGAAGCAGTGTCCAAAACTGCTCTGGCTTCTCCTCCTGTTACTGTGGCAGTAAATGAGTCTCAGGAAATTGATGAAGATGAGGGCATTCACAGTCATGATGGAAGCGACCTAAGTGACAACATGTCAGAGGGTAGTGATGATTCTGGATTGCACGGGGCTCGTCCAGTTCCACAAGAAACTAGCACAAAAAATGCAAAGGAAGCATTGGCAGTCAAAATAACTGAGGGGGATTTTGTTTGTATCTTCTGTGATCGTTCTTTTAGAAAGGAAAAAGATTATAGCAAACACCTTAATCGCCATTTGGTTAATGTGTACTTCCTTGAAAAAGCAGCTAAAGGGCAGGAGTAATTAAACTTTGGACATACGGTTCTTTGTAAGAGCTTTTAAAATTTTATTTGTTTATTATAGTAGACAACCTTTTAAGATTGCTTTAATTAGTGCCCAATGTTGATTTTTAAGTGGCATTCTTTTTCTTAGAACTTTATGTATACCTGTTGATGTATAAATTTTAGCAAACCCAAGGGAGTTAGTGTACTAAAACCAGCAGATACCTAAATCTGTTAGCTGATGCGATCAATTGAAATGAGAAAGCCAAGATGATATTATAGCATTCTGTTGCTTTGTCCAGCTACAACTTCTCAGTTTTCCTCCATGTCTGTCTTGTGTTTAAACTTTAGTTTACTTTTAGTTCCTTGTTTAGCTCTATAAAAATTGGCTTAATAGCAAATTACTTGAAAAATTTGCCTGCTTTATATAAAGTTAGCACTTTAAGATTTTAGAGATAAAAAAATCATTTAAATTGAAGAAAAATTCTCTGAACAGTGGACGTAGTATCAGTCCAAGTATTTACTTCTGAGTTTTGATCTTTTTTGTTGTTGTTGTTAATTGTCATAAAAACAGTGATTTTGGTGTGTGTGTGTGTTTTTGTTTTTGTTTTTTTTTCTTTTGGTGCTTTAATGGCTTAAAATGTTGCACATTTTTTTTTAACCTATGCAGTTAAATTTTTTCTAGAAATAGGATTTGTGTTGAACAGTAACACTTTATACATATATATGCATGTTTATTCTGGCCTCATTGGAGGGATGCTTTTTAGGCTTGTTTGCAAAAGGGCAGTTTTTCTTTGCTGCAGTTGTCTTTTTTGCAGAATAATAGTGTGTGCAAGTTTGTGAGCAAATGAAACTACAGGTTCAGTCCATTCATTATAATTTTTCACATCTTATCTATGCCAGAATCTATATCATATAAGTTATTTATTTTGAACAAACGTAGTAAACTCACAGCTTTCTCTGGATTTTGCAATAAATAAACCACTAGGTTCCATATTGAACAAATTTTTATCTCAAATACCACCCATCAGCTAATTTTGTTTTTAATTTTTATTTTTTGCCTGTTCTGGTACAGCTCCATTACAGTTAACATTACAATTAAGGTGTAATGTTATCTGTGAGGAAAACCTTTTCTTACAGATAGTTGGTGTCCATGTGGCTACTCAACTGAATAAAGAACTAAATGAGACTTGGAAACTGCAAATCTGGAATTAGAAGACGTAATTATTCAAGTTGTACAGAGTATCACTTGTGAGATTCCAAAGCCATAACTACTCCGCGGCAAATCTAGACTGAGACGTGGTATGAGTTCTGGCAAGCCAGCTGCAACTTCCTATGATCACACAATGAAAAAGGCTGGTGAACTTACATACAGTCCAGATTTTAAGTCATACTTTCTCAGGGATCTCCACAAACTCTAGTGGGTATCCTGGCTGTCTCCGTGACAGCTGCTTTGTACAGGTGAGGCCTCAAGTGAATCGCAGCTATCTTGATGTTCCTAGGGAGCACTCAGTATGAAAAAGGGTGTGTACTCCAAAACTGTTTTGTAGGTTCTTTGGCCAGTTGCCAGAGAGTATGAAAGAATCCAACATAGGGTTTTTCTTGATGTTAGGAGCTGTTCATTGCAGTAAAATAAAGTATGACCCCAGTAGGGAGTCTTGAATTCTAAGCTCCCATGTTCTGTTTTGAAATAACTCCTCCATATTTTATTTCTTTTTACCTGGTGATCTTTGAGGCAGGCTTCAGATTTCGGCAGTACATGTAAGATTAGGACAAGCGTTAATGTATGAGTGGAAAACTTAAAAATATAAGTGAAGTTTGAGTTAAAAGTTGTTCAAACTTGGAATTGACTGGGAGGCCAAAGATTTAAATAAGCAGAAGATTCTCAAGACATAAGTAAGTTGTATGAAAAATGTGTGTGTTTTGTATGTGTGCATGGGATTTAATGTTGAATTCTAGGCTCCGACAATCATTGTCAGCAGGAGATCAAGCTGCAAATATTTATGTTTTAAATTATAAAGCTAGTTAAGTCTAACAACTAGTCTTAATGTTAAGCACATTTTACCTGTTACTTTTGCCATTATATTGAAAAAGGTTCATCTTAAGCAAAGATTGGAGATTTGGAATCTGCTTAGGGAAGAGGTCTTTGGATTCTTTCATACTGTAAAAGAAAGAAATTTTGCTTTCTCAGAAATTGACCAATTTCTAACCAGGTCTTTAAGACTAGAATGCTAAAACAAAAATACGAAGGAAATTAAAACCCCTTATTGAATTAATTTTTAAAAACATTGTTACTGGAAATTGACTGGGACTTGAGGCCTTTCTTCCAGAAAACAAGGACTTGATTATCAGGCCTATATTAGGTCCTGAACCTTAATGCCATGTATTTGTACTTAATAAAATTGTTTCAATGAAAAGTATATTAGTAATTGGAACTTCTGGCTTCTGGTCCAGCTGGGAGTTCTTCCATTTGAAAAATGTGATATTTGCATGGGACTGTTTTAATCTTTTCTAGCCTTCCCACCCCCAATAGAATTAAAGGTAGACTTTTCCCTTTTGATAAAAGAACAAAAATGAACATGTTACTTGTAAATTGATGTTTAGTAACTAGTGATAAACGTGAAATACTAGAATACAGTATAAGCCTAATCCTAGGTAGTCTTATGGAAATGTATTTTTTATTTTTTTGAACCTGTATTCACATTGATTTTCCAAGATATTTTAAGTTATATTTTTTTCCTCTTTTTCAGAGCTGCTTCATTTTGGGGGCTACTTTTTTCTTGAGGCATCATTCATAAGGGGCTACATTGTTTTGACAAAGCCTCTTATAACTGGCAAGATGTTTTAGTCTTCCAAGAAGGGCTGTTTTTTGTCCCCCCACCCCCCTTTAGAGACACTTCTAAAGGCATATGGTCATTTACTTTGGAGACTATTTTATGTGAGTGTTGATAAAAATTAAAACCCAAGTTGACCTCATTGCATGTCACCCCATGAATGTTGACAACGGAAGGAATACCTTGCCTATAGTGTACTGTCACTTCTGGACTGAAAAGCTGGGGAAGAAACTTACTTTCTTTGCATAAATCAGAGAAACTTAAAAGCTAGTGTGCTGCATTCCCATGTTGACCTCAGCAGATGAAGTAAGCTGATAGTGTTAATTCAGATTTAAGAAACTATCTGAATCTTGGTTTGTGTAGATTTACAGTCTACATGCAATATTAATAAGTCAGATAGCTTTTACAGTTTCATGTGTGTATGTAAGCACTCTACCACCCTCTTCCATATGCATTAGTTACTGAACTTTCTAAACTGGCATTGTAACATTACAACAATGTTTTGTTGCACCAATTTTTTAAACTTTACAGTGCAATACGTGTTATTTTTCTGAGGCAAACCAAAGGTATATTTCTCAAGGTTCTTGCTGCCTTCTTTAGCAGCATTTGATGGAGGATCTTTTATATACATTTGTAATAGTTAAGGCAGATTGCAAATCTTTTTTTAAATCTTAAACCATGTACCAAGTTTTTGGTTGAAATTGTGTAGGATAAGTTAAATGCATTCTATTAACCAATATAAGTATATTTCTGTAAGCATAGCTATGTTGAAATAAAGTTTTAAAAAGCATGATGCCTGTTTATTATTGGTATAAGTATCAAGACATTTTCCATATTTGCATGTGTAATTGCTAAGATTGTTTGCCCTAGATGGTGTGTGTGTGTGTGGGGGGGTTTACTGGGAATTGAACCCAAGGTCATTCTATATCTGAGCTATACCCCCAGCCCTATTTTTATTTATTTATTTATTTATCTATTTATTTTTTGCGGTACTAGGGATGGAGCCTGGGGGCATTCTACCTCTGAGCTACAGCCCCAGCCCTATTTTTTATTCTTTATTTTGAAATGGTCTTGCTAAGTTGCAGAGGGCCTCACTAGGTAGCTAAGGCTGGCCGCGAACCCAGATCCTCCCAAATGCTGGGATTACAAGTGTGTGACACCACACCTGGCCCTATTTTTATTTTGAAACAGGGTCTTGCTAGGTTAATGAGAGCCTACTACTTGCTGAGGCTGTCCTTGAACCTGCAATCCTCCTGTCTTAGCCTCCCAAATACTGGGATTACAGGTGTGTGTTACCACGCTGGGTTGATCATGGTCGTCTTTATTACGTGGAATAACAGTCCAGTGGTTAAAAGTCCCGAACCTATATTTGCTTATGCTGTTTTAGCCAGACATGGTGGTACAGGACTCTAATCCCAGTACCTGAGAGGCTAAGACAGGAGAAGAATGGCAGGTTTGAGGACAGCCTCAGCAACTTGGTGAGATCCTGTTTCAAAAAAGTACAAAGGGAAGCCGGGTGTAGTGGCACACGCTTGTAATCCCAGCATTCGGGAGGCTGAGACCGGAGGATCCGGGTTCGAGGCCAGCCTCAGCTACCTAGTGAGGCACTCCGCAACTTAGTGAGACTCGGTTTCAAAATAAAGAATAAAAAATAGGGCTGGGTGTATAGCTTGGAGATAGAATGCCCCTGAGTTCCATCCCCAGTACCGCAAAAAAAAAAAAAAGTACAAAGGGCTAGTGTGGCTCAGAGGTAGAATGCCCCTGGGTTCTATCTCCAGTAGTACAAAACAAACAGATAATGCTGTCTTCTGGGAAGAGGAAGTAGAGGAGAATTCAATTCACAGTTTTAATAGTTAATTCTCAATCTCAGATGTCAACTTTTTTTTTTTTTTTTGCAGTACTGGGGATTGAACTGAGAGGTATTCTACCTCCGAGCTACACCCCCAGCCCTATTTTTTATTCTTTATTTTGAAACAGCGTCTCACTAAGTTGCGGAGTGCCTCACTAGGTAGCTGAGGCTGGCCTCGAACCCCATTCCTCCGGTCTCAGCATGTGCCACCACGCCCAGCCCTAGTCCTATTTTTTACTCTTTATTTTGAAACAGAGTCTCACTAAGTTGCGGAGGGCTTCACTAAGTAGCTGAGGCTGCCGTGAACCTGAATCCTCCTGTTTCAGCCTCCCAAGTACTGGGATTACAAGCGTGGGCCACCACGCCTGGCTTCAACAGCTTTTTAAAAATTATTTTACAAATGGATTCTATTGCTTCTCGGCCTTTTAGCTAAGATGAAGTGTAGTATAAATGGATTCTTGGGGAAAGGTGTTGAAGGAAAGATGAGTTACGTTGAATATTCACTAAATAAGACACTATTTTAAGGATTTTGTTGTATTTAATGGAGCTCTGAGAAGAAGAAAATGAAGCCCTAGGAGTCACAATGATAACACCATCCTTGTGATGCTGCTTCCTTAATGGAAGAAACAGTAGAGCTGTATATTAGAAAGGCCTTAGGTAAAGCTGGGCATGGTGGCCCATGCTTGTAATCCTAGTACTTGGGAGGCTGAGACAGGAGGATTGCAGGTTTGTAGCCAGCCTTAGCTACTTAGTGAGACCCTGTTTCAAAATAAAAAATAAAAGCCGGGCGTGGTGGCGCACGCTTGTAATCCCAGCATTCGGGAGGCTGAGACCGGAGGATCCGGGTTCGCGGCCAGCCTCAGCTACCTAGTGAGGCACTCCGCAACTTAGTGAGACTCGGTTTCAAAATAAAGAATAAAAAATAGGGCTGGGGGTGTAGCTCGGAGGTAGAATGCCCCCGAGTTCAATCCCCAGT
>PVLC010019674.1:0-30277 GCA_004027655.1 Graphiurus murinus
TTTTTTGCGGTACTAGGGATTGAACTCAGGGGCCTTCTACCTCTGAGCTACACCCCCAGTCCTATATTTTTTTATTCTTTATTTTGAAACCGAGTCTCACTTAGTTGCAGAGTGCCTCACTAGGTAGCTGAGGCTGGCTGCGAACCCAGATCCTCCGGTCTCAGCCTCCCGAATGCTGGGATTACAAGCGTGCGCCACTACGCCCGGCTTATTTTTTATTATTTATTTTGAAACCAGGTCTCACTAAGTTGCAGAGTGCCTTACTAGGTAGCTGAGGCTGGCTGCGAACCCGGATCCTCTGGTCTCAGCCTCCCGAATGCTGGGATTGCAAGCGTGTGCCACTACGCCCGGCTTATATATATATATATTTTTTTGCGGTACTGGTAATTGAACCCAGGGGCAGTAGTCTACCTCTGAACTACTCCTAGCCCTATTTTTTATTTATTTTGAAACAGGGCCTAATTTGTGGAGGGCCTCACTAAGTAGCTGAGGCTGGCCACTAACCTGCGATCCTTCTGTCTCAGCCTCCTAAATCCTGGGATTATAAGCATGTGCCACCTTGCACCTTGCCCAGTTTAGAAGTGGTTATATTTTAAAAAATGGTTTAATGTGAATTGAAAAACATTTTTCTTTTTCTTTTTTCTTTTTTGCAGTACTGAGGATTGAACTCAGGGGCATTCTACCTCCAAGCTACACCCCAGCCTTATTTTTTATTCTTTACTTTGAAACAGGGTCTCACTAAATTGCAGAGAGCCTCACTAAGTAGTTGAGGCTGGCTGCGAACCCAGATTCTCCAGTCTCAGCCTCCCAAGTACTGGGATTACAAACGTGAGCCACCACGCCCAGTTTTTAACATTTTTCTTATTTTACCAGCCTCAAATACCAACTTATTTCTGAAGCTGCTATAAAATGTTTATTATAGATATTGCTACAATAAATAAAACATACTACAGTTTATTGGGGAACATTAGGATAGTATCAGGCAGACCTTAGACAAAAACCCTAATAAAATGTATCTTAATGTCCGCTCTTGGTCTTCTTAAACAAAAATTCAAAGCAAATGTGGTCATGTAGTATTACTTGAGTTTTGAGTGTATATTTAATTTTTTTTTTTTTTTGTACTGGGGATGGAACCCAGGGGCATTCTACCCCAGGGATATATCCCCAGACCTATTTTTTTGAAATAGAGTCTCACTAAGTTGCTTAGAGCTTCACTAAAGTGCTGAGGCTGGCTTCAAAGTTGCGATCCTCCTGTCTTAGCCTCCCAAATATTGGGATTATAAGTGTGTTCCACAACACCTGGCTTGACACTCTTTCTCTCTCTCTCTCTCTCTCTCTCTCTCTCTCTCTCTCTCTCTCTCTCTCTCTCTCCGAATATATATATATATTCGGAGAGAGAGAGAGAGAGATATTTGTGTGTGTGTGTGTGTGTGTATGTGTGTGTGTGTGTGTGTGGTACTGGGGATTGAACTCAGGGGCATTCTACCTCCGAGCTACACCCCCAGCCCTGTTTTTTATTCTTTCATTTTGAACCAGGGTCTCACTAAGTTGCGGAATGTCACTAAGAATCTCACTAAGAATGCCTCATGCCTCATGTCATGTGGCAATCGACACTCACAGGCTTTGACCTTTCTTGGTCAAATATGACCCACCCACCGGCTTCCTTAGGACAGAGGGGTCATATGGCCTCACTAAGCAGCTGAGGCTGGCCGAGAACCCAGATCCTCTGGTCTCAGCCTCCCAAATGCTGGGATTACAAGCGTGCACCACCACGCCCGGCGACTATATTCTTGAAAGGCAGGGTGCCTAGATGCAGACTGAATGGGTATATTTTTCAAACTATGGGTGACTTTAGCCAGGTGTGGTGGTATATACCTGTAATCATAGTACTTGGGAGCCCGATACAGGAGTTTCACAGGTTCAAAGCCAGCCTCAGCAATGTAGCCGTTCTTGTTTCAAAATACAAATGACTGGTGATGTAGCTGAGAAGTAGACTGCTGCTAGGTTCAATTCCCAGTACCAAAAACACCCCCCAACCCCTGTCCCTGGACAAAAAACAATATGGATGACTTTGAAGGTTTCTAAGTTATTATACTTATTATACTGCTTATAGGCTGCATTAAGCTATGTAATTATAGTGTGTAGTTAGGGTTCATACCTTAAAATATATGTGTATATCTTTGTGTGTGTGTGTACATACATGCATGCTATACTGGAGATTGAACCCAGGGATGTTTTTGCTCTGAGCTACACCCCGGCTCTTATTTTGAAATATGGCACACTAAGTTGCTATGGCTGGCCTCAAATCTGCTATCCTCCTGTCTCAGTCTCTCAAGTACTGAGATTACAGGCATGCACCACCACGCCTGGCTTATATGTGATTTATGTATTTATTTGCAGTCCTGGAGATTGAACCCAGGGGCATTCTACCTCCGAGCTGCACCCCCAGTCCTATTTTTTATTCTTTATTTTGAAACAGGGTCTCACTAAATTGCAGAGGGCCTCACTAAGTAGCTGAGGCTGACTTCGAACCCGATCCTCCTGTCTCAGCCTCCCAAGTACTGGGATTACAAGCGTGTGCCACCACGCCTGGCTTTTTGTATATATTTATATACCTTAGTGCTGGAAATTGATCCAGGGGCATTTTGACCTTCACATATACCCCAGCCCTTTTTACTTTTTATTTTGAAACAGGGTCTCACTAAGTCGATGAGGGTCTCACTAAGTTGCTGAGGCTAGCTTCAAACCTGTGATCCTCCTGTCTCAGTCTACCAAGAACTAAGATTACAGGCCTATACCACTGCACCCAACCCTTTAAGATTTTGAATATAATTTTAATAATATTTAGTAATCTTTGTCCAGAATTTCCATTTGTAAACTCTGTTAGATTTAAGAAGACAATAAAAAAATAACAAGCAGCCCTGAATGTTGTTTTTCTTGATGCTGAGGTCAAACCCAGGGCCTTGTACATGCTAGACAAGTGCTCTACCACTGCCCTATATCCCCAGTCCTGGAATTTTAATGGAAATACTTTGTTTGCCAGGTATAGTGGTGCAAGCTTACAATCCTAATACTTGGGACAGGAAGATCTCAGTTGGAGGCCAGCCTCAACAACTTAGCCAGACTCTCAGCAATTTAGCAAGACTGTTTCAAAATAAAAAATAAGCTTATAATCCCAGTACTTGGGAGACTGAAATAGGAGGATCGCAGGTTCAAAGCCAGCCTCAGCAACTTAGTGAGGCTCTCAGTTAGTGAGACCCTGTTTCCAAATAAAAAATATAAAATAGGTCTGGAGGTGTAGCCTGGAGTAGAAGGCTCCTGGGTTCCATACCCAGTACCACAAAAAAAAAAAAAAAAAAAAAAACAGTTACCCAAGTTAATGAAATTTCCCCCAGCCAGCCACAAATTTATTTAGGGTGGTTGGTGCAAATCAGCCTGTAGAGCAAGTCCAGGATAACATCTCTTTTCTTGTCTTTGTGATCTATATGATTCTGAATGAATTTTTTCTTTGTTAATTTCAGCAGCACAGTCAGCAGCCTCCATTCAAGAGTTGATTCATTAGAAAAGTCAAACACTAAGCTGATTGAAGAGGTACTGTTACCCAGTATTGAATAATCATTTTTTCCTGGGCCTACTCTTTGTGATCCTTTTCCATTTTAAGTATGAATGCCTTAAGTGTATTTACACAAACACTTTCTTCATGATAGAACACTAGAGTTGTACTTGATGATTCTAAGTTCTAGAGAGCCAGGCATGGTGGTGCATGTGAGTAATCTCAATACTTGGGAAGTTGAGACATTAGGATCATAGGTTCGAGGCCAACTTCAACTTACTAGACCCTCAGCAACTTTTCTTGATCCTCAGCAGCCTAGAGAGACTTCATTTCAAAATAAAAAATAAGGGCTGAGGGTATAGCTTAGAGGTTGAATGCCCCAGGGTTCAATCCCTAGTACCACACACACACACACACACACACACACACACACATACACACACACACACTTCTAGAAAAGCCACATATTCTTAGGCAAATTCCCATTTATGTGAATCTGTGAAATACTTTATTTTTTTTGTGGTACTGGGGATTGAACCCAAGGGTATTCTACCTCTGAGCTACAACCCCAGCCCTATTTTTTTTTTTATTTTGAGACAGGGTCTCACTAAGTTGCAGAGTGCCTCCCTAAGTAGCTGAGGCTGGCCGTGAACCTGTGATCTTCCTGTCTCAGGCTCCCAAGTACTGGGATTACAAGCATGTGCCACCATGCCCGTCTAGATACTATTTTTTAAGATTTAAACTTCCAGAAATGAGTCCGAGATGAAGCTCACATAAACTCTTCTATAGATAAGCTGTGATTCTCACTTTAAATATGGATAAATATCTATCCATATATATGTATATGCATATATAATGTATTTAATATATAATATATTTAAATTATTTTATTTTTTGTACTAGGTATTAAACCCAGGGGCATTCTAACTCTGAGATACACCCCCAGCCCCTTTCTTTAGTTTTTGTTTTGAAACAGGTTCTCACTGAGTTGCTGAGGCACTCCCTATGTTGCTGAGACTGTCCTTGAACCTGAGATCCTCCTGTCTCAGCCTCCCAAGTACTGGGATTACAGGAGTACGTCACCACACCCATCTTGAATAACCTATATTTATTTAATTTTTCGCAGTGCTTGGGCTTGAACCCAGGGCCTCACACATGCTAAGCAAGTGCTGTACCATCATCAGCCTGGGTAACTTATATTTAGACAGTGGCCTGACCTATAGTTAGAAATTCTTTTTAAAGTAGTTCTGTCCCTGTTGTTCCACTAGGTAGATTACTTTTCTCCATGAGCATGTCTACCCATCTTTCACCCTCTTGTGTAAAATTCATCACATTTGCCTTGGTTTTCTGCATTGTGAACATAACTGTCCAGTGTTCTAAAACCTCATTTGAAGAAGAATCAGAATTTTGTCTCAGCTCTTTTTTTTTTTTGGTACTGGGGATTGAATTTAGGGGCGTTCTACCATGAGCTATAGCCCTAACCCTATTTTATTTTTATTTAGTTTTTGTTTGTATGTGGTACTGGGGATGGAACCCAGGGGCTTTCTACCTCTGGGCTACAACCCCAACCTATTTTTATTTGGAAACAGAGTCCTACTAAGTTGCTGAGTACCTCACTAAGTTGTTGAGGCTGGCTTTGAGCCTGCAGTCCTCCTATCTCAGCCTCCCAGGTACTGGGATTACAAGCATGTACCACCACGCCTGGCTTTATTTTTATTTTGAAACAGGGTTTCCCTAGGTTGATGAGAGTCTCACTACTTGCTAAGGCTGTCCTCGAACCTGTGATCCTCCTATTTAAGCCTCCCAAGTACAGGCCTGAGCCACCATGCCTGACTTTAGCTCTCTTTTTAATACTATTTGTAGAGTTGATTTTTTTTTTTTTTTTTTTTTTTTGCGGTACTGAGGATTGAACTCAGGGGCATTCTACCTCCGAGCTACACCCCCAGCCCTATTTTTTATTCTTTATTTTGAAACCGAGTCTCACTAAGTTGCAGAGTGCCTCACTAGGTAGCTGAGGCTGGCCGCGAACCCGGATCCTCCGGTCTCAGCCTCCGGAATGCTGGGATTACAAGCATGCACCACCATGCCCGGCTTGTGTAGAGTTGATTTTTATATAATTTTTTTTTTTAAATACCCATCAACCAGGTGTGATCAGACATGTAATCCACCTGAAGCTGGAGGATTGCAAGTTCAAGGCCAGCCTGGGCAACTTAGCAAGACCCTGTTTCAAAAGTAAATAAGTTAACGAACAATCAAACCAAAGAATTATTGCTTCCTATTTCCAGAATTATTTATGTTAGATGAAGAAACCTGTTATTAGTGTTGTGAACCTTATTTTCCATGTTAACTAAAATTCTTCTTTCTTTCTTTTTTTTTTGCAGTACTGGGGATTGAACCCAGGGGCATTCTACCTCCTAGCTATACCCCCAGCCCTATTTTTTATTCTTTATTTTTCAAACAGGGTCTCACTAAGTTGGGGAGGGCCTCACTAAGCAGCTGAGGCTGGCCTTGAACCCAGATTCTCCAGTCTCAGCCTCCCAAATGCTGGGATTACAAGCATGAGTCACCACGCCCAGCAAATTCTTATTTCTTTTAGAATTGGCCTGATTTTCCAAACTGGAATGCACATGATGATTTGTATGATTGCAATTAAAAATTCATCTTGAGCTGGGTGTGGTGGTACATGCCTGTAATCCCAACATCTCTTAGGGTTGCTCACGTTGCTCACTAGTTTGTGCCTCTTTTATATTTGGTACTGGGGATTGTACCCAGGGACATTCTACCTCTGAGCTGTAACCCCAGCCCTATTTTTTGTTTGTTTGTTTGGTTTTTGTTTTTCATTTTTTATTTTGAAAAAAATCTCACTAGAGATGAAAAGATGCTGAAGATGGCCTATTACCTGCAATTTTCCTGTCTCGGCCTCCCAAGTATTTGGATTCGTATTTGACAGTTTGTGATTTTTCTTGACCTTAGCACACTATTAAGTTCAAAGTGAATCCTCAATAACGTATTTAGAAATGAATTCGCTGAAAGTCAACTTTAAGGAATGGTCCCTAGTTTGCTTTCCTAGAACCCCTCTTTTCATTCTGGGCTTCTGAGACAAACACCTAGCCATTCATATTTAGCTCTGGTGAGAGCCAGCTTATGTTAGTGGAGTTCCTATGACATGTCCATCCACATTCATAGTGTCTGTCCTGTCAGTTACCATCAATGTCTGTGTTCCATTTTCTTTCTTTCTTTCTTTTTTTTTTTTTTTTTTGAAACAGGGTCTCACTAAGTTGTAGAGTGCCTCACTAGGTAGCTGACACTGGCCTCGAACCCGGATCCTCCAGTCTCAGCCTCCCGAATGCTGGGATTACAAGCGTGCGCCACCACGCCCGGCTCTGTGTTCCATTTTCAATGATAACACAAACTTCTTCCCTCATACAACTTTGTGTCTTTTCATAAGTCTTACAACCTTCATGTTTAGCTTGTAATTCTCTGTGTTTATCCACACACTTTTATCTTCATTCCACATCGTAAATCTGACAGTAAGCAAGCATAATGTGTTTATTGTAAGCATAAAGAATACTAGCCAGGTGTGGTGGCGCACACTTGTAATCCCAGTACTTGGGAGGCTGAGACTGGAGGATCTCGGTTTGTGGCCAGCCGCAGCTACTTAGGCCCTCTGCAACTTAGTGAGACCCTGTTTCAAAATAAAGAAAAAATAGGACTAGGGGTGTAACTTGGAGGTAGGATGCCCCTGGGTTCAATCCCCAGTATCACGCACACACAAAAAAAAGTGTAACGAATAAACATGTTTGAACTAAGCCAAGCATAGTGGCAGTAATCTCAGCCAGCAATCTCAGTACTTGGCTGGTTGAGACAGGAGGATCGCAGGTTCAAGACCAGTCTCAGCAATCTAATGAGACTCTCAGCAACCTAGCAACACCCTGTTTCAAACAAAAAATAAAATTGGGCTGGGTGTAGCTCAGGTAGAAGACCCCTGGGTTCAACCCCCAGTACAAAAAAAAAAAAAAAAGTGTTTCAACTATAAAAGAAAATAAGAGTATAATTTCTTTAATTAGTATCTTGGGATAATAAAGAACACATTTTTCTTATGAAAGTTTCTGTAAATGTGAAAGACATTTTACTACCTTTAGGATTTTATTTTCTATTGTTTATATCTACAAACCTAACTTGGAAAGCAAGCATAAAATAAAGCTGTTCAAAATATTTTTTTCTTGTCCTTGTTTTATAATTTTCAGTTAGCAATAGCAAAGAATAATATCATTAAGCTCCAAGAGGAAAACCATCAATTACGAAGCGAAAATAAGTTGATTTTAATGAAAACACAGCAGCACCTAGAGGTAAGTATAGGCTGCTTTAAAATACTGTTCTGTTTCAGAAATTACCACTTTTAACGAGCCGGGCGTGGTGGCGCACGCTTGTAATCCCAGCATTCGGGAGGCTGAGACTGGAGGATCCGGGTTCACAGCCAGCCTCAGCTACCTAGTGAGGCACTCCGCAACTTAGACTCGGTTTCAAAATAAAGAATAAAAAATAGGGCTGGGGGTGTAGCTTGGAGGTAGAATGCCCCCGAGTTCAATCCCCAGACCCGCAAAAAAAAAAAAAAAAAAAAAAAGAAATTACCACTTTTAGGGACTTTTGCATAGACTAGGTATTTCTATGCTGTATTAATAGTAGCGATTATAAAATAAGTTTGTCTTCTAGGTTACCAAAGTGGATGTGGAAACAGAGCTTCAAACGTATAAGCATTCTCGGCAGGGGCTGGATGAAATGTATAACGACGCCAGAAGGCAGCTTCGGGACGAGTCTCAGTTACGACAGGTAGCTTGCCTTGAGTCAGTAAAATCCTAGGAATAATTTGTTCTCATATAAGGACCATTTCCAATCTTTAGCCTTATCTTCTTTGATGTGGAATAGCAAATTCAGCCCTTAATGCTCTCACATTCTTTTTTTTTTTTTTTGTATGGTACTAAGGATTGAACCCAGGGACATTCTACCTCCGAGCTACACCCCCAGTCCTACTTTTTATTCTTTATTTTGAAACAGGGTCTCACTAAATTGCAGAGGGCCTAAGTAGCTGAGGCTGGCCAGGAACCCAGATCCTCCTGTCTCAGCCTCCCAAGTACTGGGATTACAAGAGTGGGCCACCACACCTGGCTGCTCTCACATTCTTTTTTTTTTTGGTACTGGGGATGGAACCCAGGGGCATTCTACCTCCAAGTTACACCCCCAGCACTGTGTTTTATTCTTTATTTTGAAACAGGGTCTCACTAGGTTGCAGAGGGCCTCACTAAGCAGTTGAGGCTGGCCGCGAACCCGGATCCTCCAGTCTCAGCCTTCCAAATGCTGGGATTACAAGCGTGTGCCACCATGCCTGGCTGCTCTCACATTCTTGAAGCTTCCAGTCTATTAGTGTTTTTGAAACTGAGTTACAATACATGGGGGGTTTTTTGTTTTGTTTTTGTTTTGCGGTACTAGGGATTGAACTCAGGGGCATTCTACCTCCCAGCTATACTCCCAGCCCTATTTTTTATTCTTTATTTTGAAACCGGGCCTCACTAAGTTGTGGAGTGCCTCACTAGGTAGCTGAGGCTGGTCTCGAACCGGGACCCTCCGGTCTCAGCCTCCAGAATGCTGGGATTACAAGCATGCACTACCACTCCCGGCTCAATACATGGTTGTAAATATGAGCAGCACTGCAAAAAATGATATAGAAATGAGTAAAGTGAAATATACAAATATTAGTAGAATGTTAATTTTTCTTTTTTAGCCTTTGAAATTTGGAATATACAGGAAAAGTACAAACGTGCAGCTTAATGCGTTATGCAAATACCTTCATAACTACAACCCAGTCAAGAAGAGAGTATTGCCAGCTTTTCTGTTGCCTTTTGCTATTTGTCTTTGATGTTAGGAAATCTATCCATCCCTCACGCCCTCCCTCCCTTCCTTCCTTCTGTACTGAGGATTAAATTCAGGGGTATTCTACCTCTGCTACACTCCTAATCCTTTTTGTTTTTTATTTTGAAGCAGGGTCTCACCAAATTGCTAAAGCTGGCCTCAAACTGTCTCAGCCTCCCAAGTACTGGGATTGCAGATGTGCGCCTGGCTTGTTCTTTACTTGTAAAGGCTGCTATATTTGCTTTATTTAAAGAAAATTTATACTGAATTTATGAACCATAAAAATATTTGCTGACTTAAGGCAAGAACACCTAGTACCTGGGAGACTGAGACAGAAGCATCAAGGTTCAAAGCCAGCCTCAACAATTAAGCTAGGCTCTCATCAACTTAGACCTTGTTTCCAAACTTAAAAAAAAAAAATGCCGGGCGTGGTGGCGCACGCTTGTAATCCCAGTATTCGGGAGGCTGACTGGAGGATCCAGGTTCGCGGCCATCCTCAGCTACCTAGTGAGGCACTCTGCAACTTAGTGAGACCCGGTTTCAAAATAAAGAATAAAAAATAGGGCTGGGGGTATAGCTCGGAGGTAGAATCCCCTGAGTTCCATCCCCAGTACCACCAAAAAAAAAAAAAAATGTAATTTTTAAAAATGGCATATTTTATTTTACATGAATTTGTCCTTTTGTCTTAAAAAACCTTGAATTCTTGAGCCGTTAGAAAGTGATGATTAACAGAATATAAAAGACTTTTTCATTTTAGAAAAAATGAACTTGGCCACATGGTGGCACACACTTGTAATCCCAGTACTTGGGAGGCTGAGACAGGAGGACTGTGGGTTCCCAGCCAGCCTCGGCTACTTATTGAGGTGCTCCACAACTTAGCAAGACCCTGTTTCAAAAATAAAGAATAAAAAATAGGGCTGGGGGTGTAGCTCGATGGTAGAAAGTCCCTGGGTTCAATCCCCAGTACTGAAAAAAAAAAAAAAAAAAGAATGGTTGATTCACTTTAGAGGACTTAAAGGGAGTGGAAGCCAAGTATGGTGGCACAGGCTTGTAATCCCAGTACTTGGGAGGTTGGCACCAGAGGATCCGAGATTGTGGCCAGCCTCAGCTACTTAGTGAAACTCTCCACAGCTTAGTGAGACCCTGTTTCAAAATAAAGAATAAAAAATAGGACTAGGGGTATAGCTTGGAGGTAGAATGCCCCTGGGCTCAATCTCTAGTACCGAAAAAAAAAAAGGGGGGGGGAGTGGAAAATCTTTCCTGATCTCATTATCTGCTGTGTATCTGATTTTGATATTCCAAAATGGCATGTGAATAGGAGATATATTGAAATTGCAGGATGTGGAGAATGAGCTGTCAGTACAAGTTAGCATGAAACATGAGATAGAACTTGCCATGAAGTTGTTGGAGAAAGATATCCATGAGAAACAAGATACTCTGATAGGCCTTCGACAACAGCTGGAGGAAGTTAAATCAATCAACATAGAGATGTATCAAAAGTTACAGGTAATGAATGTTCTTTGTGTGTGCGTGCGTGCGTGCGTGTGTGGTGGTGGTGGTACTAGGGATGGAACCCATGGGCATTCTACCTCTGACTATACCCCCAGAGCTCTTTTATTCCTTTTTTTTTTTTTTTTTTTTGCGGTACTAGGGATTGAACTCGGGCATTCTACCTCCGAGCTATATCCCCAGCCCTATTTTTTATTCTTTATTTTGAAACAGGGTCTCACTAAGTTGCAGAGTGCCTCACTAAGTAGGTAGCTGAGGCTGGCCGCGAACCCGAATCCTCCAGTCTCAGCCTCCCAAATGCTGGGATTACAAGCGTGCGTAAGTTGCTGTCAGTTTCACTAAGTTGCTGAGGCTGGCTGTGAACCTATGATCCTCCTGTTTCAGCCTCCCAAGTACTGGGATTGCAAGCATATGCTACCATACCTGGCTGGAATGTTCTTCAATTCTTGCAATTTTTCCTTCTATCTTTTTTGCATTACTAAGAATCAAACACAGGCAAATGCTCTACCACTGAGTTACATCCACCAATCTTTCTAAGTTAAAATTTACATGAATTGCTTGATGTCCTCAAACTTGCAGTCCTCCTGTCTCAGCCTCCCAAGTACTGGGATTACAGGTGTGTGCCACCATTTTTGGCAGAAAATCTTTTTTTTTTTTTTTTTTTTTTTTTACAGTACTGGGGATTGAACTCAGGGGCATTCTACCTTTGAGCTATACCCCCAGCCCTATTTTTTATTCTTTATTTTGAAACTGGGTCTCGCTAAGTTGTGGAGTGCCTCACTAGCTGAGGCTGGCCTTCAACCCGGATCCTCTGGTCTCAGACTCCCAAATGCTGGGATTATAAGCGTGCGCCACAACGCCCACCTGGCAGAAAATCTTTTGATCTAAAAATGTAATACATTTTAACAAACTTCTTTACACACTATATTCCTGAGAAAGACTTAATTTGATTGAAATGTTTTACTGTCGTTGTACATTTTCCAATAAATTGACATTTCTGTTAAGTAGACTTGTCAAATCCTTTATAATTTAATCAAATTTTAGCTGGTCGAATTGGTGCACACCCATAATTTCAGTATTTGGGGAAGCTGAAATAGAAGGATCACAGGTTCAATGCTGGCACACAGTAACTTCAGAAGAACTTGTGTGTTTTGCGGTACTGGGGATTGAACCCAGGGGCATTCTACCTCCGAGCTACACCCCCAGCCCTATTTTTTATTCTTTATTTTGAAACAGGGTCTCACTAAGTCGCAGAGTGCCTCACTAGGTAGCTGAGGCTAAACCGCGAATCCGGATCCTCCGGTCTCAGCCTCCCAAATGCTGGGATTACAAGTGTGTGCCACCATGCCCGGCTGTATTTTTATGTTTGAAACAGGGTGTCACTAGGTTGATGAGAGAGTCTCACTACTTGCTGAGGCTGTCCTTGAACCTGCAATCCTCCTGTCTCAGCCTCCCAAACACTGGGATTACAAGCATGTGCCACTATGCCCGCTTTGTTTCAAAATAAAAAATAGGACTGAGCATAGTGGCACATGCCTATAACTTGGGAGGCTGAGACAGGAGGATTGCAAGTTTGAGGCCAGTCTCAGCAACTTAGTAAGACCTTGTTTCAAAAACAACAACAAAACAAATGGGGTGATAGGCGGGAATATAGCTCAGAGGCAGAATGCCCCTGAGTACAATCACTAGTATCAAAAATACTACTACTAGCCGGGTGTGGTGGTGCATGCTTGTAATCCCAGCATTCGGAAGGCTGAGACTGGAGGATCCGGGTTCGAGGCCAGCCTCAGCTACCTAGTGAGGCACTCCGCAACTTAGTGAGACTCGGTTTCAAAATAAAGAATAAAAAATAGGGCTGGGGGTGTAGCTCGGAGGTAGAACGCCCCTGCGTTCAATCCCCAGTACCGCAAAAAAAAAAAAAAAAAAAAAATACTACTACTACCGGGCGTGGTGGTGCACGCTTATAATCCCAGCACTTGGGAGGCTGAGACAGGAGGATCCGGGTTTGTGGCCAGCCTCAGCTAGTAGTGAGACTCTCTACTAAAATAGGACTGGGGGTCTAGCTCAGAGGTAGAATACCCCTGGTCCTATTTTTTATTCTTTATTTTTGAAACAGGGTCTCAGTAAGTTGAGGAGAGTCTCATTAAGTAGCTGAGGCTGGTCACGAACCTGGATCCTCCTGTCTCAGCCTTCCAAGTACTGGGATTACAAGTGTGTGCCACTATGCCCGGCTTCAACCATATTTTTTAAATTTTTATTTTGAAACAGGGTCTCACTAAGCTGTAGAAGGTTTACTAAGTTGCTGAGGCTGGCTATGAAGCTATGTTCTTCCTGTCTCAGTCTCCCAAGTACTAGGATTACAAGTGTGCCCCACCACACCTGGCTAAGCATTCAGGTTTAAAAGTGAAAAACAGCCAGGCATGGTGGTGCATGCTTGTAATCCTAGTACTTGAGAGGCTGAGATAGGAGGATCCGGGTTCGTGGCCAGCTTCAGTTACTTAGTGAGGCCCTCTGCAACTTAGTGAGACCATGTTTCAAAATAAAGAATAAAAAATAGGGCTGGGGGTGTAGCTCAGAGGTAGAATGCCCCTGGGTTCAATATCCAGTACCACAATAAAAAAAAAAAGTGAAAACCAGCTGGGCATGGTGGCACTCTCCTATAATCGTGGTACCTTCAAGACTGAGACAAGGAGGATCACAGTTTCAAGGAAAGCCTCAGCAATGTAATGGGACTATCAGCAACCTAGTGAGACTCTAGGCTGAGGGTGTAGCTGGGAGGTAGAATGGCCCTGAGTTCAGTCTCTGGTAACATAAAAATAAATAGATAAATAAATGATAGTGAGAACCACTAAACTTTTTATGTTTTTATGAAAAGGGCTCTGAAGATGGCTTGAAAGAAAAAAATGAAATAATTGCCCAACTAGAAGAAAAAACCAATAAAATTACTACAGCCATGAGGCAGCTGGAACAAAGGTATAGCATTTCCAAGATTTGTTTTCTTTCCTTCTTCCCCCCCTTTTTCTTTATTCAACTCTGACACCTGCCACAGAAACCGTTAGGAGGATATAAATTGGGATGTGTTTTGTTTAAGCTGAGCAGTTCGCCTTTTTGTTTTCGTTGTTGCATTGAATCAAGTTGCTTTATAGTAGGCTAGTTCATTTGAAGTCGTCATCTTGTAAATTTTTTCTTTTAAGGCCTAATATCAGCAATTTCATGTAGTTTAATCTATTACATAAAACAAATACTCATATAAAAACCTGGAAAAAGTTAGAAATGAACAGGATCTGTGGTGGGGTTGTCCCTGATGGATTTCCTCCATGCATACAGACTGTCATATTCTTCACCATTCACCATCTTATCTGAAATCCAATGTTCTGAACTAGTAGTTTAGTTTTGTTTGAGTTAGGACCGTTATCTCAACCCAAAATATAATTTTGTTCAAATAGAATTGTTTTATATTGGCATTTTTCACTTTTATTGTTGGAAAATGTAATGTATTTCCATTGCCCTGTCATGTTGATGTCAACATATGTCTTATCATTGCTTTCTTTGAATCTACTTATGAAAAACATAACTATTAATGCTTTATTGACATGAATATTCTTTTATTGACATCCTCTTTCTTCTTTTTTCTTTTTTGTTTTCTTTATTCCCCATTTTTACATTTTGGACATCTTTATTATCTTTTTCTGTCTTTGATTTCTGTCCATTCCATTATGAAGTGACAACGATTTGTTAACTCAAACTAGGACGATTGCAATGTCACTGCTGAAATGTGCCAGCAGTGAAAATCAGGATCAGTACAAGCTGGTCAAAGATATATCTTTCTGAAAACCACTCGTGTTTAAGCAGACTGAAAGAGAACCCACAATTTTATAATATATTAAATAGAAAAGAAGTTATGCTGTGAAGTATTGTAAAAGGGTCTTAGAAGCCCCACACATTTCTTGGGCAGCTGCTCTGGTAGTACACTGCCGTGAAGTGGAACAGGTGCACTTGGATTTCCAAAAGTACATTCGTCAAACCTTGTGCACCAGGGCTGGTTTGAGTATTGACCATTTGGAGGTCAGGATTTTTAATGCAGTTTTCTCTTTTTAGCTACTTTTTGGTGGAAAAATACAAAATTTATTTAAAAATAAGTTAACCTTTGGTTTTACAATATGTTGGCCCAGGTATTTTTTTCTCATTGGCCCACTCTGCCTAATGGCTCCCTTACTAATTTTTAAACCAGCTTATCACCCAGATTGGCCATCACGCTGGGCTTCAGCATCTTGGTCTTCTCGCTCCCTCTTGCCCCCCTCTGTGATAGCACAACTTCAAGGCCTACCTCACTTTTATTTTCCTTTCTGTAAGCTTAGAGAAGAACTTGGGTCTGCCCCCACCACCTTGATATTTTTAAATTCCAACTTAGAGATAACTTCATGTTATGCTCTTTTCCTTGGAAGCAGCATTTATACTCCTGAAATAGGTGAGGGTTGTCCCATTTGTATGATTTTTTTTTTTTTTTTTGCAGTACTGGGAGTTGAATTCAGGGGCATTCTACCTCCGAGCTATACCCCCAGCCCTATTTTTTATTCTTTATTTTTAAACCGAGTCTCACTAAGTTGTGTAGTGCCTCACTAGGTAGCTGAGGCTGGCCGCAAACCCGGATCCTCTGGTCTCAGCCTCCCGAATGCTGGGATTACAAGCGTGCGCCACCACGCTCGGCTCCATTTGTATGATTTTAAGGCAGAAAGGAAGAGAAAGGATTTTTTTGTTGTTGTTGTTAGTTGAACAGAAATTCTTCTTGCAATTCCCTCCAAGGACTTACTGTCCTTGAATCTTGGGAATTATTTTCTCATCAAATAATGAAGTTCAGTCTCAGAAACCTTTGATGGCCAAGGGAGGCAGGGAGTGGAGCTAAACCCAGGGAGAAGCAATGACTTAGAAATAAAAACAAAGAGTGAAAATCATATTTTTAGCTAATTTTTAATATTCAATGATGGGGACAAAAATGATCTCTGGTAAATAATGCCAGCTATCACTAAATTCTTTTTAAATATTAAAAAAATATAAAATACACATAGTACAGCTTTGGCATAATTTAGTAAATGAATAAAAATCCTATAGGAAGGACTTGCTATTGCTGGAGTAATTGTAGGTGTTTGTTCTTGGCCTTGTAGCACACTTCATTCCTGCCTACACATCTTAGCATAACATAGCAGGTGGCCTCTTCACCTAGTATATACATAAATACTCTGCTTCTCATGGTTTTGTAAAAAGGCAGTAACATACCTATTACACTTTGAAATTTGATTCCTTATGCCTTAGAGAAATGGTAAAGGCTGTATTGCTTTGCATTGTTAATTATGAACAAGAAATAAAACAAATTTGAAGATAGTATCCTGGGCATATTATATGTTGAAAAAAAAAATCACAAAACAATTTCTAGACATTGTGTGGCTCTTTCACGTTTGAGTTTGTGAGTTTTTCCCCAAACTTTGTTTTCATTTAGAAATGTTTCTATTTCCCCATTTTTCTTTTATTTGTCTTCTTCACCCTTTTACACCCTAGTTCTAGCCTCAGTTTTACCCAAAGTTGATTTGAATTACACCAGATTGCAGCAAGCAGAGAAGGCGCAAACAGAAGCTGAAGATGAGGATGAGAAATATCTACAGGAATGTCTGAGTAAATCTGACAGTCTACAGAAACAAATCTCTCAAAAGGAGAAACAGCTGTGAGTATTTTGGTTTTGGAACAAATACTTTCTTAACATAATTTCCCCCTCTTCATTTTTTTTGAACATAATGGTAAAATGCCAAAATTTTTATTTATCCAATGATGCCAGCCAGTGTGTTCACTTGAATTTTTTGTTTTAATTGCGCTGGGGATGTAGCTCACTGATAAAGCAATTACCTAACATGTGTGAGGCCCTGGCTTCAATCCTCAGCACTGCAAGAAAAAAAAAAATTGAAACTGTAATTGTGATATTTAGTTTTTATTTATTTATTTATTTTTTTGCGGCACTGGTGATGGAACCCAGGGGCATTCTACCCCAAGCTACACCCCCAGTCCTATTTTTTTGTGTATGGTACTGGGGATTGAACTCAGGGGCATTCTACCTCCGAGCTATCCCCCCAGCCCTATTTTTTATTCTTTCTTTTGAAACAGGGTCTCACTAAGTTGTGGAGTGCCTCACTAGGTAGCTGAGTCTGGCCTCGAACCTGGATCCTCAAGTCTCAGCCTCCCAAATGCTGGGATTACAAGCGTGTACCACCACGCCCGGCTATTCTTTTATTATTTGTAGAGCACTTTCAACTCTCTCTTCTTGCTGACTTCTCTAGAAGAGTCTTATTTTTTTTTCTTTTTTTGGTACTGGGGATTAAACCTAGAGGTATCCTACCTCTGAGCTACACCTCCAGCTCTAACTTATTTCTTATTTGGAAACAGGGTTTTGCTGGGTTTTCGAGAGCCTCACTAAATTGTGAGGCTGGATTTGAACCTGAGATCCTCCTGTCTCAGCCTTCTAAGTACTGGGATTGCAGGCACGCGCCATCAAAGCTGACTTAGATTAATGTTAAGACAGTGGAAGCCGGGTGTGGTGGCACACGCTTGTAATCCCAGTACTTGGGAGGCTGAGACCAGAGGATCTGAGCTCCTGGCCAGCCTCAGCTACTTGTAATGAGGTTCTCTGCAACTTAGAACCTGTTTCAAAATAAAGAATTAAAAAAAAAAAAAAAGGACTGGGGTAAAATGTAAAGGTAAAATGTCCCTGGGTTCAATCCCCAGTACTGAAAACAAAACAAAACAACAAAACAGTGGAAAGAGCCAGGCATGGTGACAGGTTCGAGGACAGCCTCAGCAACTTTAGTTAGGTCCTCCTCAACTTAGTTGAGACCCTGTTTCCAAATAAAAAATAAAACAGGACTGGGGATGTAGTTCGGAGGTAGACAAAGCCTGAGTTCAATCCCCAACACCACACACACACACACAAAAAAAATCTAATGGATCTTAGATACTGAGTATAATAATAGGCTTTTATAACTTCAAGGAACTTATATTATTAAAGCATATGCTGTTTTCTTTTTTTTTTTTTTGGTTTGGTTTGGCTTTTGTTATGTGTGTGTATGTGCATGTGTGTGGTATTGGGGATGGAACCCAGGGGAATTCTACCTCCAAGCTACGCCCCCAGCCTTATTCCTTTATTTTGAAACAGGGTCTCACTGAGTTGCAGAGGGCCTGTTGCTGAAGCTGAATGTAAACCATTGATCCTCCTGTCTCAGCCTCTCAAGTACTGGAATTACAAGTGTGTGTCACCATGCCTGCTGCATGTGCTGTTTTCTAAAAACGTTTTTAAGTCAGGCATGGTGGTGCACACTTCTAATTCCAGTTCTTGGGAGGCTGAGACATAAGGATTGCAGGTTTGAGGACAGCCTCAGCAACTTAGCAAGACCCTGTTTCCAAATAAAAAATAAAATAGCACTGGAGGTACAGCCCAGAGGTAAAATGCCCCGGAGTTCCACACTAGTACTACACTAAAAATAATTTATTAATACTTCTTATGATCTATATATCACCAACTAGGAAGGATGACAGTATATGTCATTGAGTTGAAAAAGCAAATTTACAGACAAGAGGCCAAATACGATTCCTTTTTTTTTTTTTTTTGGCAGTTCTGGGATTGAACCCAGGGGCATTCTACCTCCAAGCTACACTTGTCAGCCCTATTTTTTATTCTTTATTTTGAAACATTTTCTCACTAAGTTGAAGGCCTCAGTGAGGCTAGCCACAAACCCAGATCCTCCAGTCTCAGCCTCCCAAGTACAGGGATTACAAGCATGTGCCTGCCACCATGCCTGTCTCTCTATTTTTTTTTTTTGCGGTACTGGGGATTGAACTCAGAGGCATTCTACCTCCGAGCTATACCCCCAAGCCCTATTTTTTATTCTTTATTTTGAAACCGAGTCTCACTAAGTTGCAGAGTGCCTCACTAGGTAGCTGAGGCTGGCCGCGAACCCGGATCCTCTGGTCTCAGCCTACCGAATGCTGGGATTACAAGCGTGCGCCACCACGCCCGGCTTCTATTTTTTTTTTTTTATAAAATGTAAAAATCATGATTGGTAGCCAGGTGTGGTGGCACACGCTTGTAATCCTAGCATTTGTGAGGCTGAGGCCGGAGGATCCGCAACTTAGTGAGACCCTGTTTCAAAATAAAGAATAAAAAATAGGGCTGGGGGTATACCTCGGAGGTAGAATGCCCCTAAATTCAATCCCCAGTACCGCAAAAAAAAAAAAAAAAAAAAAAAAAAAAAAAAAATCATGATTGGTATATATGTATATATAATATATATTTTGTTTTTTTGTTCTGGGGAACCCAAGGGCTTTCTACCTCTGAGCTACACCCCAGGCACATTTTAGGTTTTTTTTTTTTTTCGGTACTGGGGATTGAACTCAGGGGTGTTCTACCTCTGAGCTATATTCCCAGCCCTATTTTTTAGTCTTTATTTTGAAACCGGGTCTCACTCACTAAGTTGCGGAGTGCCTCACTAGGTAGCTGAGGCTGGCCGAGAACCCGGATCCTCCGGTCTCAGCCTCCCAAATGCTGGGATTACAAGCATGCGCCACCACGCCCGGCTCCCAGCCCTATTTTTTATTCTTTTTTTTTTTTTTTTGCGGTACTGGGGATTGAACTCAGGGGCATTCTACCTCCGAGCTATACCCCCAGCCCTATTTTTCATTCTTTATTTTGAAACCGAGTCTCACTAAGTTGCGGAGTGCCTCACTAGGTAGCTGAGGCTGGCCGTGAATCCAGATCCTCCGGTCTCAGCCTCCCAAATGCTGGGATTACAAGTGTGCACCACCACGCCCAGCTAGTTTAAATTTTTTAAAATAGTTTTTTGGGGTTTTTGTATATGTCTTTGCAGTACTGGAATCCAGAGTCTCGTAGATGCTAGGCATGTTCTCTACCTCTGATCTACATCCCCAACTCAAAAAGAGTCTAAAAATGTACAGATTCTGGGTGGGCCTGGTGTGGTAGTGCATGCTTGTAATCCTCGTATTTGGGAGGCTGAGAGAGAATAAGAGGTTTGAGGCCAGCCTCAACAATTTTTTTGTGTATGTGGTACTGAGGATTGAATCCAGGGGCATTCTACCTCCAGACTACACTCCCAGCACTATTTTATTTTTATTTTTAAACAGGGTCTCGCTGGGTTTATGAGTCTCACTACTTGTTGAGGCTGTCCTCGAACCTGTGCTTCTCTTGTCTCAGCCTCCTAAGTACTGGGATTACAGGTGTGCGCCACCACGCCTGGCTTTTCAGCCTCAGAAATTTAGAGATGCTGTTTCAAAATAAGTAATGCCAGGCACGGTGGCGTACGCTTGTAATCCCAGTACTTGGGAGGCTGAGACAGGAGGATCGCAGGTTCATGGTCAGCGTCAGCTACTTAGGCCTTCCGCAACATTGTGAGACCTGTTTCAAAAATAAAGAATTAAAAAATAGGATTTGGGGTGTAACTTGGATGTAGAATGCCCCTGGGTTCCATCCCCAGTACTGCAAAAACATAAAATAAATAAAAATAAAATAAGTAAATAAAAAGAGCTAGGGATGTAGTTCAGAGGTTGAATACCCCAAGGTTCAGTCCCCTGTGGCCTCCCCCCCCCCAAAAAAAAAAACCCACAGATTATGGGGAGGAATACCCCAGGGGAATGAGTGAGGGCAGATTGACAGGAGCATTTAGTCTTTGGGTTTTTTTTTTCTTCCCAGTATAGTGGATTCAGGGCCTTACACATATTACCACTCAGTGCTCTTCCACTGGGCTACATTCCCAGTCCTTTTCATTTTTTAAATTTTCTGACATGGTCTCACTAAGCTGCCCAGGCTGGCCTTGAACTTGGGGAACTTAGGATCCTCTTGCCTTAGCCTCCTGAGTACCTGGCATTACAAGTATGAGCCACCATGCCTGACTTTTTCTTTATAATCCCAAGGGTCATAGCTGGGTATTGAGGCACATGCTTGAATCCCAGTACTTGGGAGGGGGAGACAGGAGAATTGCAGGTTCAAGGACAGCCTCAGCAAGTAGTGAGACTCTCATCAACTTAGCGAGACCCTGTTTCCAAGTCAGAATAAAATAGGGCTGGGGGTGTAGCTCAAAGGTAGAATGCCTCTGGGTTCAACCCCCAGTACTGCAAAAATAAATAAATAAATAGACTTAGCAATTATTATATCAGAGTCATTTTCATTAGTTTGTAAAGTTTTTCACATGGTGTAAACATGTAAACAGAACCCAATGGTACTCCCCTTAGTTCCATTTCCAAGATATAACCAGTTTCAATAGTCAGTGCATGCCATTCCAAGGCATTTTCTGTGCTTATATGACACTTGTTTAAATAGAATAAATGACAGATTATAGTTTAGCAATGATTTTTTGTGGCTGGCAAATAACTGATACACAAAGTATCAGAAAATTCTGTGATGCTGAACTTGTTTACCAAAGGATATTTATGAAAGAAAGTTTCTGAAGAAATGCATGATAGAGGCAAAATTAATCACCCTAAAAGATGCTTGTATTAAGGAATACACACAACTGTCTTGTGAGAAACAGCACTGAGCTTCTGTATATCATTTGTCATTCAAGGGTCCAACTGGAAACGGATTTGAAGATTGAGAAGGAATGGCGGCAAACTTTGCAGGAAGATCTTCAAAAGGAGAAAGATGTCTTATCTCATCTTAGAAATGAGACCCAACAAATCATTAGTCTTAAAAAAGTAAATAGTGGTAAAACTTTAAATATCATGACTTTAAATATTATATCTCAACAAATGTTAACTTATTTAAAAGGATGATTTATATAATCTACATTTATTCAAGGAAAACGGGCTATATGAGTCATCTTAAAAAATCTCAGGTGCCAGGCAGGGTGGCGTACCCATGTAATCCCAGCACTTGGGAGGCTAAGACAGGAGAATCATAGGTTCAAAGCCAACCTCAGCTACTTAGTGAGGCTCTCAGCAACTTAGTGAGACCCTTTTTCCAAATAAAAAAAATAAAATCGGTCTGGAGGTGTAGCCCAAAGCTAGAAGGCCTCTGGGTTCCACTCCCAGTACCACAAAAACAAACAACAACAACAACAACAAACCTCAAGTGATTAAGTGAATGGAAACTAGTTGATCTGTAGAGCAGAAGGACAGGGTCTTGGAAATATAGTTCTCTTTCTTTTAAAATGTTCAAGGGTGCCAGGCATGGTGGTGTATGCTTGTAATCCCAGTACTTGGAAAGCTGAAACAGGAAGATCATGAGTTCGCGGCCAGCCTTAGATACTTAGTGAGGGCCTCTACAACTTAGTTAGACCCTGTTTCAAAGTAAAGAAAAAAATAAAAAATAGAGCTGGGGGTGTAGCTCAGAGGTAAAATGCCCCTGGGTTCAATTCCCAGTACCACCAAAAAATAAAAAAAGTTCTTGGATATTTATTTGTTCCTAGTTAATAGTATGTATCAGTGTAGAGGTATTTCTTCTTAAATCATATTTTCTGTCTTTTATGTTGAAGGAGTTCCTTAACCTCCAGGATGAAAATCAGCAGTTGAAAAAAATATATCGTGAACAAGAGCAAGCTCTTCAAGAACTTGGCAACAAACTTAGCGAGTAATTCTATTTTCCTTCCACTAAGTAGTCGTTGACTCTTGCTTACTTTTTTTTTTTTTTCCTGTGGTGCTAGAGATCAAACTTGGCCTTCTGCATGCAAGGCAGGCTCTCTACCAGAGCCATACCCCTAGCCTACCATCACTGACTCTTATAAACTACATGAATGTACCAAACTAATTACATAGAAATGTCTCAATACAGCTAGGTGCAGTGGCAAGTACCTGTAATCCCTCCTCTCAGGAGGATCCCAAGTTCCTGTGGTTTGTGCCCTGTTTGAACATATTAACAGATATTTGGGGTAGGCTTATGAAAGTTTAATTTAATATTGAATGTACCACTGACACACTAAAAAAAAAGGTGTCACTTTTTCAATATAAAAAAGTAGAAGCCGGGCGTGGTGGCGCACGCTTGTAATCCCAGCATTCGGGAGGCTGAGACTGGAGGATCCGGGTTCGCAGCCAGCCTCAGCTACCTAGTGAGGGACTCGCAACTTAGTGAGACCTGGTTTCAAAATAAAGAATAAAAAAATAGGGCTGTGGGTAGAGCTCAGAGGTAGAATGCCCCTGAGTTCAATCCCCAGTACCGCAAAAAAAAAAAAAAAAAAAAAAAAGAAGTATACAAAAACTGGGTATGGTGACGCATGCTTGTAATCCCAATACTTGGGAGGTTAAGTACTGAGGATCCGGGTTCATGGCCAGCCTCAGCTACTTATTGAGGCCCTCCACAACATACTGAGATACTGTTTGAAAATAAAGAATAAAAAATAGGGCTGGGGGTGTAGCTCAGAGGTAGAATGCCCCTGAGTTCAACCCCCAGTACCACACACACAAAAAAAAAGTTGGGAGCAGCTGGGTGCTAGCTCAGTACTAGAAAAAAAAAAATCAAGTTTTAAATCTAAAAATTCATCTTTGAGCCGGGCGTGGTGGCGCACGCTTGTAATCCCAGCATTCAGGAGGCTGAGACCAGAGGAGCCGGGTTCGAGGCCAGCCTCAACTACCTAGTGAGGCACTCCGCAACTTAGTGAGACCCTGTTTCAAAATAAAGAATGAAAAATAGGGCTGTGGGTATAGCTCGGAGGTAGAATGCCCCTGAGTTCAATTCCCAGTACCGCAAAAAAAAAAAAAAAAATTCATCTTTGCTTTAGGACATTTAGAAAATACCAAGTAGGACATTTAGGAGAATATAAGATTAAACTATCTAGAGAACATCATTGGGGATAATATATGATTTAATAACATGAAAAATCAATACCTTTCTAATGAAAGGTGTTCTGTATTTTAATGTATACTAAAATTTTGATGTTTGTAATCTTTCCAGATCCAAACTTAAAATAGAAGATATAAAAGAAGCTAATAAAGCATTGCAGGTGAGTAGAAAATATTTTCCTCAAGAAGGTATATATATGTGGTACTGAGGATTGAAAGCATTGCAGGTGAGTAGAAAATATTTTCCTCAAGAAGGTATATATATGTGGTACTGAGGATTGAACCCAGGGGCATTATCCCCCTTGTTTTGAAAGAGGATCACACTAAGTTGCTGAAAATCTGGCTACATTGCTGGTGTCCTTGAACTTGCAATCCTCCTACCTCAGCCACCCAAGTACTGAGATCATAGGAATATGCCACCACATCCAGATTTCTTTTTTACATCAAAGTGTTACATGAAGATACATTATGGGAATTGAATCCAGGGACATTTTACCTCTAAGCTACACTCCCAGCTCCTTTAATTTTTTTTTTTTTTTTTTTTTTTGCGGTACTGGGGATTGAACTCAAGGGCATTCTATCTCCGAGCTACACCCCCAGCCCTATTTTTTTATTCTTTATTTTGAAACCGGGTCTCACTAAGTTGCGGAGTGCCTCACTAGGTAGCTGAGGCTGGCCGCGAACCCGGATCCTCTGGTCTTAGCCTCCTGAATGCTGGGATTACAAGCGTGCGCCACCACGCTCGCGCCACCACGCTCAGCTTCCCAGCCCCTTTAATTTTGAAACAGGGTTTCATCAAGTTGCTGAGGCTGGCCCTGAACCTGCTATTCTGCTGTTTTAGCCTTCCAAGTACTAGGATTACTGTGTGTTGCATGAAAATTAAGGGGTCTTTTTTTTTTTTTGTGCGTGTGTGTGTGTGTGTGGTACTGGGGATTGAGCCCAGGTGATTCTACCTCCAGCTATGTCTTGGAAACAGGGTCTCACTAGGTTGATGAGAGTCTCACTACCTGCTGAGGCTATCCTCGAACTTGAGATCATCTTGTCTCAGCCTCCCAAGTACTAAGATTACAAACCTGGCTGAAAATAGATTTTTTAAAAGTCCTAAAATGCCTTAAAATGTTAAGGAAACAGGGTCTCACTAGGTTCCTGAGGCTGGTCTTGAGCCTGTGAATCCTCTTGTCTAGCCTCCCAAGTACTGGGATTAATAGTGTGCACCAGCTGGGCATGGTGGCACATGCTTGTAATCCTAGTACTTGGGAGGCTGAGATAGGATTCGAGTTCGAAGCCAGCCTCAGCTAGTTAGTGAGGCCCTCTACAACTTAGTGAGACCCTGTTTCAAAATAAAGAATAAAAGAACATAAGACTGGCAGTGTAGCTTGGAGGTAGAATGTCCCTGGGGTTCAATCCCCAGTACAAAAAAAAAAAAGCTTGCACCAACATGCCCAGCCTTAATGAAGTATTTACATGGCAAAATGTATCAGGTAACTGGTTAGTTCATCCTATTTCCTGTAGTGTCCTTACTGGAGCTCTCTGCTATCTGCTCATCTCTGGTCTGCTCCCTCCTGTCTTGACATTTCTCTTTACTGCTATTTTTGGAGTTCCATTTATCCTATGTAGGAACTATTGCCTGAACCCCGTTTAATTTCTTACTTTCAGTAGCTTGCTGAAAAATGGTTAAATTTCCACATATGAATAGGCCTTTTTTTCTGCACATACCTTTTTAGCAGATGGGAGTATATATGAATGTTTGCCCAAATCATCCTTTAAACTGTAAAATAATTTAGTAAATAGATCATGTATAAAGAGTACACATGGAGCCGGGCGTGGTGGCGCATGCTTGTAATCCCAGCATTCGGGAGGCTGAGACCGGAGGATCCGGGTTCGAGACCAGCCTCAGCTACCTAGTGAGGCACTCCGCAACTTAGTGAGACTTGGTTTCAAAATAAAGAATAAAAAATAGGGCTGGGGGTGTAGCTCGGAGGTAGAATGCCCCTGAGTTCAATCCCCAGTACCGCAAAAAAAAAAAAAAAAGAGTACACATGTATAGTACAACTGAAAACACTTGCACACCCTCTGCTTAGCTTACAACAGAATAGGACTCATCCCCTGAGAAGCTTCAGGCTGTTTTCCTGATTGTACTCTCCACCCTATCTTTATTTATTTTTGGTTCTGGGGACTGAACTCAGGGGTGTTCTACTTTCTAGCTACACCCCAGCCCTATTGTATTTTTAAAACAGGTCTCGCTAGGTTGATGAGTTTCACTACTTGCTGAGGCTGTCCTCGAACCTGGGATCCTCCTGTCTGTCTCCCAACTACTGGGATTACAGGCATGTGCCACCATACCCTGCTGTGCAATCCTCGTCTCAGCCTCCCAAGTACTAGGATTACAGGCGTGCACCATCATGCCTGGCTTCAAGTGTAATTCTTTAATATTACCAACTTAAGCCTTAATATTCATACTTTTTTCCCCCCACACTAGGGCCTAGTGTGGCTGAAAGACAAAGAAGCAACTCATTGTAAACTTTGTGAAAAGGAATTCTCACTGTCTAAAAGAAAGGTAAGAGAGTTGGGAAACTAAAATCTTTGGTGCAAATATGGCCTCAAACATTGCTCTTAAAAGTTTTCTTTTTCCCTTTAACAGCACCACTGTAGAAACTGTGGCGAAATTTTCTGTAATGCCTGTTCTGACAATGAACTGCCTTTGCCTTCTTCGCCAAAGCCAGTACGAGTTTGTGATTCCTGCCATGCACTGCTCATTCAGAGATGCTCATCTAACTTGCCATAAGATTCCCGAACTAAATCCTGTGTATGAAAGCATCTGCAATGAATGTGCACACAAGGTATCCAGACAGCGTTTGATAAGCACCTTTTAGTCAGTATTGGTACCAGTCTATCTTCTACATACTAAACTCCTGGGAATTATAGGTTGTATGATTGATGTTTACTTCCCAGTTATTACTCAGAACTTTCAACAGCATGTTTTAAAATAACTTTATTCTAATTATTATTACATGAAGTAGTCATGTAACCCTTTATTGAAAGGCCAGGTAGCATAGCTAATACACATTTGCCTTATCTTGTAAAGGCCTTCTTAAAAATAAGGCTTAAGATTGTTTTCTTCTGAATTCTGTCAAGTTGGTATTTGATGGTGCCTGTAATTCTCTAAATGCACTTTAAGGTTTCCTGATTCTCAAGAGACAAACTGGAAATGCATACTTTTAAGGAAAGTAAGAGTTGGGCATGGTGGTACATGCCTGTAATCCCAGTACTTGGGAGGTTGAGACAGGAGGATCCCAGGTTTGAGGACAGGCTCAAAAAGTAGTGAGACACATCAACCTAGTAAAACCCTGTTTCCAAATAATAAAATAAAAATTGGGCTGTGGGTGTAGCTCAGAGGTAGACTGCCTCTGGGTTAATCCCCAGTACCAAACACACAAAAAATATTAACATTCCAGTTCAACAGATTTATTTTGGTTAAAATTCTAATTCATCTACATTTGCTTTCTCCTCCTGTCTCCTTTGCAATAGAAAAGGCCAGTATTTTATCCCACTACATTTGCTTTTGGTCTTTTCTAATATCAACCACTGTTGTGATAACTTCCAGATACTAGGTTAACAGGACACTGATTTAAGGCAGGAATGGTGGCACATGCCTGTAATTTCAGTACCAAAGAGGCTGGAGAGGATCCCAGGTTCGAGGCTAGCATGCAGCAACTTAGACCTTCAAAAATAAGGGCTGAGGGTGTAGCTTAGAGGTAGAGCTCCCCTGGCTTGTCAAGCCCTATTCCTGCCCCCAAAAGGGGGAAGGGCAACCTTTTCATGTTAATCTTGAAAAGAAGTTATATATAACCGTCATTATTTTACTGTAAGTTGAGTGCTAAAAGGAGGGGGGACCTTTCAAAGATGATGAAAACACATCTGCCCTAGGCAGGTAAAAGTTTGTGTTAATAGGGGATTACATCCTTTAAACATTAAGGAAAAACTCTAAAACTTTACTTGGATGTGACCCAGAATTGCATAGTTTTAAGTTTTCCATTACATTTTCATTAGAATAACTTCAAGGAAGCATTATTTACAGCTACCTGCCACTGCAATATATTATCCACAATTCAGTTTCATGTCTACCAGGCACCTCTATGCCAGGTAGATAAAAATGTTTCTGAGCAGGGTATAGTCCTGTAATTCCAGTACTTGGGAGGCTGATACAGGAGGATCACGGGTTTGAGGACAGCCTTAGTAAGTAAAGAGATTCTCATCAACCTGGCAATATCCTGTTTCAAAATAAAGTCGTGGGTATGACTGGGAGTGTAGCTTGGAGGTAGAATGTCCCTGGGTTCAATCCCCAGTATCATACATACACACAAAAAAATTATTTCTTCCTTCCATGAAACAAACTTGAACCATCTGAAGCAGATTCAATGAACACTAATTTAGTTATATTGTTATACCATAAAAAGAATTTAATCTGTTATTAAGTTGCCTATGTATAGTTAAACGACATCACTATTTAGGATTCCGTTTATTTTTAATCTTTCAGCCACGCACTTTGTGACCTTTAAAAACTATATGGAACACTTTACATTCCTAGGAGTACATTTGCTGAGTTCAGTAGCACACACTTGTAATCTCAGTATTTGGGAGGGAGAATGAGACAAGAGGATCACAGGTTCGAGGACAGCCTCACCAAGTACTGAGACACTCTATCAACCTGGTGAGACCCTGCTTCCAAATAAGAAAATCGGGCTGCTGGAGTGGGTTCAATCTCCAATAACACACACACAGCCGGGCGTGGTGGCGCACGCTTGTAATCCCAGCATTTGCGAGACTGAGACAGGAAGATCACAGGTTCACCGCCAGCCTCAGCTACTTAGTGAGGCCCTCTGCAACTTAGTGAGACCCGGTTTCAAAATAAAGAATAAAAAAATAGGGCTGGGGGTGTGGCTCAGAGGTAGAATGCCCCTGGGCTCAATCCCCAGTAACGCAAACACACACACACACACACACACACACCACCACCACCACCCCCACCCCCACCCCCACCCCCTCCCACTGGTTATAAGCCAGCTTCAGCAATGTAGACCATTTAAAATATAATAAATGGCTGGAAGGTCAAGCATGGTGGCGCATGCTTGTAATCCCAGCATTTGGGAGGCTGGGACCAGAGGATATGGGTTCGAGGACAGCCTCAACTACCTAGTGAGGCACTCTGCAACTTAGTGAGACCCTGTTTCAAAATAAAGAATAAAAAATAGGGCTGGGGTTATAGCTTGGAGGTAGAATAGCCCCCGAGTTCAATCCCCAGTACTGCAAAAATAAATAAATAAATGGCTGGGGTATAGTTTGGAGGTAGAATCCCCTGGGTTCAATCCCCAATACCTCATCTCCAAAATTTTAAGATTATTTAACTTTCGAATTGCCAAAAGGACAAAAGCAGTTATTACTTGAAGATGTTTTATCCAGAATTCATAAATACCCAGTCACCTTTTGAGATCAATTTCAGTTACATCTAACATACAGATTTCTTGAACAGTGACATAAATGTTGAGTTATATATTCTTGGCCCATTTTGTACTGATGGAATAGATTAACATTTTTATGATTGTTGAAAATAAGCATAAGTGAATTTTTGAATGAGTGTTTTTTATTATGTGCTTGGGACAAATTTTTAAATGTACCCTAAGTTGTTTAAGTTCCAAGGCTGACTTAACTTAAAAAAAAAAAAAAAATGCTTTTCAGCCATCCTTTAAATTTCCCTACAAACTCCTGCCATTATTGATTTGGGCTTTTTATTTCTTTTGAGACAGCTTTAACTGACAACAGTGTACCTTGCTCTATTTAGTTTGGGCTTACTTAAAACAGTATATACTAATTTTAGATTTTTCTGTTCATTACAAGACTTTCACAATTTTTATCATTCTATGTTACTTTTACTTTTCAAAATAAATTCCATATATCATTCCCTTTCCTAGCCAGTACTATCAGAATGATGCAATCATGGTGCCAAGGAATTGCAATTGTAATTCTTCTAACCTGTAATATTTTAAAAATAAAATGTGAATTTTATAAGCCAAATAAAGACTTTAAAAATTAGCTTGCTTTAAAAGGGGCAACTTTCATTCCTTGACAATAAGAGGGTAAGCCTGAGGAAATAAAAGTACATATGACTTTTTAAAAAGGTGCCATAGTAGCATACACCTGTAGTACCAGTACTTAGGAGGCTGAGAGAAGACTGTAGGGTCAAGAAATGGCTTCAGCAACCTAGCAAGACTGTTTCAAAAATAAAGGGAGAGCCGGGCGTGGTGGCGCACGCTTGTAATCCCAGCATTCGGGAGGCTGAGACCGGAGGATCCGGGTTCGCGGCCAGCCTCAGCTACCTAGTGAGGCACTCCACAACTTAGTGAGACCCGGTTTCAAAATAAAGAATAAAAAATAGGGCTGGGGGTATAGCTCGGAGGTAGAATGCCCCTGAGTTCAATCCCCAGTACC
>PVLC010019675.1:0-30275 GCA_004027655.1 Graphiurus murinus
TTTTTTTTTTTTTTTTTTTTTTTTTTTTTTTTTTTTTTTTTTGCGGTACTGGGGATTGAACTCAGGGGCATTCTACCTCCGAGCTATACCCCCAGCCCTGTTTTTAATTCTTTATTTTGAAACAGGGTCTCACTAAGTTGCGGAGGGCCTCACTAAATAGCTGAGACTGGCCACGAACCTGAAATCCTCCTGTCTTAACCTCCTAAGTACTGGGATTACAAGCATGGGCCACCGGGCTTATGTATTTTTTTTTTAAGACCCTATTTTATAGATTGTATCCAGGGGCCCAAGAAACAATAGACTTCAAAATAACATGCTGCCATGTCAGGTGATACTTTGGCTTGAATTATGGAAAATGCAACTCAGTAAGAATTTTTTAGTGTCATCAAAGATGCACTATTATGAACTTTATTATTATTATTATTAAGCTAGGGTCTGGCTATGTTATTCAGGCGGGTCTCAAACTCCTGGGCTCAAAAGATCCTCCTAAAGCCAGGCGTGGTGGCGCACACTTGTAATCCCAGTCTTGGGAAGCTGACAGGAGGACCTGGGGTTTGAGACCAGCCTCAGCAATTTAGGGAGAAACTCAGCAACCTAGTGAGACCCTGTTTCCAAGTAAGTTTTTTTTTTTTTTTTTTTTTTGGTACTAGGGATGAAATCCAGGGGCACTCTACCTCTAGGCTGTAGCTTGGAGGTAGAATGCCTTTGGATTTAATCCTCCCACCCCCCAAAAAATTCCTCCTGCCTCACCCTCCTGAGCAGCTGGGAACTGCAGGTGCATGCCACTGTACCTACCTTTATAATGTTGATATTGGACCAATCAGCAGTAGTTTAGAACTTCAGTTTTTTTTATTCCTTGGCTCAAAATCTGTTAAGGACTAGAAATAGGGTGATTAATTTTGGGCTCTCCTTAATACTCACATGGCAGGTACTGAGTCAGCGGTACTGATCCCTGGCTATGACTCAGAGGTTATTGCTCAGGGAGACCCTTTATCTCCCTCCCGTTTTGGAAGATGACTCAGGAAGAAAGGCTCTGTGGCTGCATCATCCCCCCACACACATACACTCTGCTTTCCCAAGGGGCACCATTATAGTCTTCCTTTATTGGCTGTCCTTGTATAATACAAATCTGCAAGTTTAGATACAAAAAAAATCTGGAAATAAAAGATAGAAAAGTACCCGCCAGGCACCCCTTCCCCTTCTTCTGGGACCCCTCCCCAGCGGGTACCAACATGAGGTAACAGAGCATCTTCTTCCCTTCCCCTCCCCCACCTCCTGGGCCCCCAACTTGGCCCCTGCTCCCGGGGAGACCTTGGCCCCCTGCAAGAGGTGGGCCCCAAATGGGGGCGGGGCAGTGGGGGCAAGCACAGCATTGGCAGTGAACGCAGCATGGGCAGAGGGGAGCCCTTAGCTTGTGCTGTGTATGGGGGGGAGGAGATGACCAGACTTGGGGTAAACACTCATGTGGGGCCCAGGAGAGTCCCTAAGTGGGCATCCCTCCTCCATCCTGCCCAACACTGGAAGGTGGAAGATCAGCAACAGAAACTGGGAAGTGGAGCTTGAAGGGAGGGCATTCCATTGGACTGTGGCCATCCTCTGGTGTCTGGGGTGGGGGCGTTGCCAGCCTAGGTCCGGCAGTGAAATGGCTCCCTCAGCCAGGCTGGGTCCATCCCTGAATTCCATCCTGCTGCAGCCTGGATGTCACAATGATGGTTCTGTAGTGGTTGTGTGGGGTGGTGATGAGAAGGGTGTAGATGGGGCATTGAGGGGCACAGACCCAGGAAGCAGAAGTAAGGGTCAGGTTGTGCCTCCACTCCCAGGTGTGGTGCACCTGGGGATGACGGATGGGCAGGGCAGCTCGGGCTACAGTTCAATTTCAAATGTCTTCTGCAGGTCGCCAGAGAAGGGGTTGGAGGGCTTCTCCACAGTGGGTTTGCCTTCTAACGCTGCCCACTGGGCCTCAAAGGGGTCCAACTCAGGAGCTGGGGCTGGTGCAGGCTCTGGGGGCCAAGGAGCCCCATTGGGGCGTGGACGGGCCTGGCCCCCAGTGGCACTAGGTGCAGTAGGGGGCGGGAAGGCCCCAGCTTTCCCAAGCAGGGTGGCTGGCTGGGGCTGGAGCTGGGCAGCTGAGCAGAAGGCGTTGGCCACCATCTGTGAGGGTGTGATGCCCACCACGGGCACCCGGGGCATGGGTGGGTAGCCCAGGCCTGGATAGGTAGGTACAAACGGGGGCTGCATGTGTGGGGGTGGCATGAACACGGTCACCGGGGCAGGTGCTGGGTCAAAGGGCCCCACAGGGGCAGGGAAGGGCTGCAGGGCAGGGGGCATGGCAGACACTGGGGGCGCTGAAGCTGCTTGCAGTTGCTGCTGCTGCTGCTGAGCCTTGGCCACCTGGGACACCTCCTCCAGCCATCGCTCAGCCTCCGAAGGTGTCCGCTTGTGCCCGGGCTGGAAGGCAGCTGCAGGGGGCACGGAGGGCTCACCCCAAGCAGAAGTCCCTGGAGAAAGGACAGGGGCAGATGAGGGGTACCAGCTGCAGCAGCAGAACGCCAGGCTGGGACTCAGGATGGCCTGGGGATGAGAGCCTGGGCTCTGCAGCCAGCCTCAAACCCCAGCTCAGCTCCTCTCTGGCTGTGCTGACCTGAGGCAAGTGACTTCACTGTTCTGGACCACGTAACAGAAGTAGTGCTGAGAACATAAAATCCCGAGACTCTAAGGCCTGACAGTGGAAAGGTCTAAGTAGGACTGATGCTCATCCAGGCCCACTGCCCTTCTCACTCGTCAGTGCCATACCTGCTATTAAATATTATGAGTCTCACATTTGATTCTTTTCTTCTTCTTCTCCTCCTCCTCCTTCTTCTTCTTCTTTTTGTGGTACTGGGGGGTTTAACCCAGAGACATTCTACCTCTGAGCTACACTGCCTGCCAGCCCTATTTTATTTTTTATTTGGAAACAGGGTCTTGTTAGGTTGCTCAAAGTCTCAGTTGCTGAGACTGGCTTCAAACCTGTGATCCTCCTGTCTCAGCCTCCCAAGTCCCGAGATTACAGGTATGCACCACTATGTCCCACTTACCTTTGATTCTAATATTGTGAGACTGAGTTATTTTAGGAGGGTAAGGTTCTAAGATTGCATGAATTTTTCTGAAGAGTCCAATATTCTTTTTTTTTTTTTTTTTTTTTTTTTTTTTTTTTTTTTTTTTTTTTTTTTTTTTTGCAGTACTGGGAATTGAACTCAGGGGCATTCTACCTCTGAGCTACACTCCCAGCCCTATTTTTTGATTCTTTATTTTGGAAACAGGGTCTCACTAAGTTGCAGAGTGCCTCACTAGGTAGCTAAGGCTGGCTGCGAACCCGGATCCTCCTGCCTCAGCCTCCCAAATGCTGGGATTACAAGCATGTGCCACCATGCCCTGCAAGATATTCTAACAAAGTAAGATTCAACACTTTTAAGTTTTCTCTTTCTCTCTCTCTCTCTCTTTCTCTCTCTGTTTCTATTGAACCAAGGGGCATTCTACCACTGAGCTATATCCCAGCCCTTTTTTATTTTGAAACAGGGTCTGGCTAAAATGCTGAGGCCGGCCTCGAACTTGTGATCCTCTTGTTTCAGCCTCTCAAGCACTGAGATTATACTTGTGTGTGCCTGTACCTGGCTTTAGTGAGTGTGTTTTCTTTTCTTTTTTGTGGTACTGTGGATGGAACTCAGGGGCCTTCTACCTCCGGACTATACCCTCAGACCTATTTTACTTTTTTTTGGAAACAAGGTCTTGCTAAGTTGCTGAGAGCCTAAGTTGCTGAGGCTGGTTTAGAACCTATGATCCTACTGTCTCAGCTTCCCAAGTACTGGGATTACAAGCGTGCACCACCACACCTGGCTGTGTTTTCTTTTTCTTTTTGTGGTTCTGGGGATTAAACTTAGGGGCATTCTACCTCTGAGCTACACCCCCAGACTTACTTTATTTTTTGTTTTGAATCAAGGGCTAACTAGATTGCTGAGAGGCTCACTAAGTTGCTGAGGCTGGCCTTGAACCTGCAGTCCTCCTGTCTCAGACTCCCAAGTACTGGGATTACAAGCATGTGCTACCACGCCCAGCTTCAAGTGTATTTTCTAATAGTCTAGAGGTCTGCATTTACACTGTTTGAGATTCTGAGGTGCTCTTGTGTTTCTAGGATGAACCTATGCCTCTGAGTGTTGCCGTTCCTGGCATTCATGGATCTGTGATAACCCTAGAGCACTAAGACCATTCATGGTTCTAAGCTGATCCCAGTCCACGGTCTGCAGGCATCGACTTGCTGCACATACACCTAGAGTTGCCCTCCCCCGTGGGTTCACCTGTTGTGGCAGACGGTGGACCCGATGCTGGTGCTCCAGCACTGGCGAAAGACGAGCTGATCTGTGTACACAGAGCGTTGATGCCATCGCTGTCACTGGCACCAGGAGGCTCCATCTCAGGCACTGGGAAGTCAGGGCAGGGCAGAGGTCAGCAGAGGGGCCTGGGCGCAGCCACAGCCCTGCCCTTCCTCCTGCATCCGTAGGCCACCCCCTCTATGACCTGGGACCCTTTCCTTCCCAAGGTGTATGGGTCAACAGGGCCACTCTATAGTCATCACTGAAATAAAGCACGTACAGCTTAGTGGTAAACACCAAGACAATATGTGACATTTGATGGCTAACAGTGACAAGGCCCCCAAGATCTGTGGATGGCCACAAATCAGAAGAGTTTTTTTTTTTTTTTTGCGGTACTGGGGATTGAACTCAGGGGCGTTCTACCTCCGAGCTATACCCCCAGCCCTATTTTTTTTTTTCGGTACTGGGGATTGAACTCAGGGTCATTCTACCTCCGAGCTATACCCCCAGCCCTATTTTTTTATTCTTTATTTTGAAACCGAGTCTCACTAAGTTGCAGAGTGCCTCACTAGGTAGCTGAGGCTGGCCGCGAACCCGCCCCCAGCCCTATTTTTTATTCTTTATTTTGAAACAGGGTCTCACTAAGTTGTGGAGTGCCTCACTAGGTAGCTGAGGCTGACCTCGAACCTGGATCTTCCAGTCTCAGCCTCCCAAATGCTGGGATTACAAGCGTGCGCCACCATGCCCAGCAGAAGAGATGTTAAAAATGTTCACAACATGCATTAATTTGTGAATGTGTGTGTGTGTGTGTGTGTGTGTGTGTGTGTGTGTTTTACTGGGGATTAAGTTCAGGGGCATTTTACCTCCAAGCTACATCCCCAGTCCGTTTTATTTTTTGTTTGGAAACAGGGTCTCTGAAATCCTCACTATGTTGCTGAGGCTGTCCTTAAACCTGCGATCCTCTTATCTCAGCCTCCCAAGTACTGGGATTACAGGCATGTGCCACTACGTGCACAAGCGCACTTGTGTATGTGTTTTACTGGGGATTGAACCCAGGGGTATTCTACCTCTGAGCTACACCCCCAGCCCTATTTTTAATTTTTTATTTTGAAACAGGGTCTCACTAAGTTGCATAGGGTCTTGCTGAGTAGCTGAGGCTGGCCTCGAACCTGCAATCCTCCTGTCTCAGCCTCCCAAGTACTGTGCACCACCACTCCCGGCTCTGGCGTATGTTTAATGTCAGGCTTCATGAGGATGGCTGACACGAGGGTGTGTGACAGCCAAGGAATGCTGCAGGACATGGAGTGTGAGTGTGTCATTCTCCACATGTGCTGGCATCTGCTCAACAGTTACTTTTTGGGTACTGTTGATCCCAGCCTGGTGGATACAAATCAGCACCCTCCCATATCAGATGCAAAAGCCATGGGGTAGGAGTCCCAGAGCTGATGTATAGACCCAGCAATGTGGGCCAGACTACATGGCTTCCCAGACTTCTGTGAGGGCAGGTCCCCCTCCTGCCCATCTCCCTTGGGCAGAACCGCTATGCTGTGCTACCTCTCTCCTTTCCCTGGCCCATGGCAGACATGAATAATCAAAGATCATGCTTTCCCCCATTGAGCTCCTTGCTCATCTTACCCCTTACCTGGTCAGATCGCCTAGCGGTACTCACCAAATTCTTAGCAGACATGCCTAATCAATCATGATTTCTGGTACCTATCTTCTCTTCCTTGCCCCGCCCGGGCAGACCGTGCTAATCAAGCACAACGTGGACCACCTCTCCCCTCTCCCTTGCCCGTATCAGGCAGTGCTGATTCCGAAGCTCCTTCCCACTGAGCCCAGGGCTCACCTGTGCCCTTCACCTGGAAGTCGGTGCGGCGCTGCAGTGTGGATGGCAGCTCATTCAGCCGCAGGCTCAGCTGCCGTTTGAAAGGTGAATTCTTCTGGCTGAGTGCAGGGAACCCACGAAAGGAGCCCTGGCGCACCAGCTGCTCCAGAGGGGCATGGCGCCTCGGGATGGCGGCGGCCGTGGTGCCTGCAGCCACTGGGGTGCCCGCCTCACCCTTCTCACCAGGAGATGTGGTGGCTGGTGTCGGGGACACGTGCCCGGGCTGGGCAGGGCCAGGAGCCACAGTGGGGGCAGCTGCTGCCTCTGCTAAAGAGATGGGACACAGTGGGTTACACATCTCACCTTGGTATAGAGACCTCTCTCACCTGGTCCTCTTGAATACCACAAGGTAGGCTTCCTCAAATCAGAGCCCTGAAATGTCCCTCAGCCCCACCCAAGCCAAGACCACATACCCCGGGAGGCCCCTGGAGAACCCTCTATGTTTCTCCTAGCTTTCTATCCCTCATCTGTCTTCCTCTGCTGCTCTGGCCATTCTTCCCTCAGAGACTATCTATTTCCCTTTCTGGTAATTCACAAATGCTGATTTGTTACATAACCAATGTATCAGACATTGTTCCAAGACTTTTTTTTTTTTGTGGTGTTGAGGATTGAACTCAGAGGCATTCTACTTCCGAGCTATGCCCCAGACTGATTTTATATTATTTATTTGGAAACAGGGTCTAAGTTGCTGAGGCTGACTTTGAACCTCTATCCTCCTATCTCAGCCTTCCAAGTACTGGGATTACATAAAGGTGTGCACCACCATGCCTAGCTGTTCCAAGACATTTTCTTTTCTTTTTTTTTTTTTTTTTTTTTTTTGCAGTACTGGGGATTGAACTCAGGGGCATTCTACCTCCGAGCTATACACCCAGCCCTATTTTTTATTCTTTATTTTGAAACAGGGTCTCACTAAGTTGCCGAGTGCCTCACTAGGTAGCTGAGGCTGGCCGCGAACCCGGATCCTCCGGTCTCAGCCTCCCGAATGCTGGGATTACAAGTGTGCGCCACCACGCCCGGCTCCAAGACATTTTCAAGTATTAACTCATTCAAGACTATTGTCAGCTGGGCGTGGTGGTGCACACTTGTAACCCCCATACTTGGAAGGCTGAGACAGGAGGATCACAGGTTCGTGGCTTGCCTCAGCTACTTAGTGAGGCCCTTTGCAACTTAGCGAGACCCTGTTTCAAAATAAAGAATGAAAAATAGGGCTGGGGGTGTAGCTTGGAGGTAGAATGCTCCTGGGTTCCATCCCCAATACTGAAAAAAAAACGGAAAATAGGGCCGGGTTGTAGCTCGGAGGTAGAATGCCCCTGGGTTCAATCCCCAGTGCCATTAAAAAAAACTTAGTGAGGCCCTCCACAACTTAATGAGACCCTGTTTCGAAATAAAGAATGAAAAATAGGACTGGGGGTGTAGATCAGAGGTAGAATGCCCCTGGGTTCAATCCCCAGTACCGTAAAAAATAAAAATAAAAAGACTATTGTCACTTTAGCCAGGTGTGGTGGTACATGCTACAATCTCAGTACTTGAGAGGCTGAGACAGGGGGATCACAGGTTCGAAGTCACCCTCAGCAACTTAGTGAGTATCTCAGTGACTTAGTGAGACCCTGTTTCCAAATAAAAAATAAAATAGGCCTGGGGGTGTAGCCTGGAGGTAGAACTTCCCTGGGTTCCACACACAAAAATAAACAAAGATAAAAACCAAAAAGGGCAGTGGAGGAGTTTGGAGGTAGAATGCCCCTGGGTGCACTTTCCAGTACAAAAAAAAAAAAAAAAAGACTATTGTCCTTTTACAGATGTGGAAATTGATGTTTAGCAAAGGCCAGGTCCCTGCCCAGGTCATGCTGCTAGGAAGGGGTAGGCTGCCTTCACCTGCCCTGCCTGCCTCTCTCCACTGCATGCTGTCTTTCTCTCTGTCCCTGTCTCCCCAGCTCCCTCCATTTTTCCCACCTCAAGTACCGCCTCCCTTCCCTAGTTGGGACCAGTCATTCTAGACCTGGCTTTGAATACTTCATCCTCTGGGAAGCTTTCCAGATTGTTCCAGCCCCTCAGCCTGGGCTCCTTCTGCTCTGGGTCTGCTGTCTGGGGAAGGCTGTGTGCCCACTTGGCACAATCGGCAGGTCGTTCAAGGGCAGTGTCCTCCCAAATCCTGCCAATCTACAGATGCACACAGTCCTCCTCTAGCCCAGGCCTCAGTCAAGTTGCAGCCTGACAGACCCCTGAGAGATGTCGCCCAGGACTGCTTCTCCTACCTTCCAGGATGAGGTAATGAGCCCACCCAGGACTGGCCCTGAATCCTGGAAACAGCTCAGGCTAGGCTGGAACCAGGAAACCACTATGTGACCTCAGGAAGTCCCCTCCCCTCTCTGGGCTCCTTTCCCAACTAGAAAACTGGAATAAACATCCCTAGGTACCTTACCAGGCCTCCCAAGGAGGCTGGTTAAGGTAGAATGTTCAATGCTCTGGAATTACATTTTGTGGACAGCCCTGCTCTGCAGCGCCCTCAGGCTGCGACTCAGGAAAGCAGCAGGGCTGTGCAAACAGTAAAGGGCCTTCTATTATGAGAAGTCTCTGGAAATTAGAATACCCTTTGGAAACAGGAAACCCTCTGCAGACTCAAAAGCCTGCTGCAACATGCTTTGCGCCCAACAACATTCCTTGTAAATTCGAATATCCTATGTAAGTGGTAAAACAAATATTTATAAACTACAAAGGACTGCGAACCCGTATGTTGTTTTTTACTTATTTAACCACTGAGCCACATCTCTAACACTCACTCTCATTGCAGATTGAACCCAAGGGCATTCTATCTCCAAGCTGCACCCTCAGCCTTATTTATTTATCTCTGAGCTACACCCCCAGCCCTATTTTTATTCTTTATTTGGAAACAGGGTCTCACTAAGTTACAGAAGGCCTCATTAAGTAGCTGAGGCTGGCTGCAAACTCAGATCCTCCCATCTCAGCCTCCCAAGTACTAGGATTACAAACTTGTGCCACCATGCCCAGCTCCAATTTTATTTTTATTTCGAAACAAAGTCTCACTAGGTTGATGGGAGTCTCTCTACTTGCTGAAGCTGTCCTTGAACCTTCAATCCTCCTGTCTCAGCCTCCCAAGTACTGGGATTATAAATGTGCACCCCCACACCAGGTTCTCATTCTGTTTTCATGGCAACTCCAAGTTAGATACAAAGGACTGGAGATGTAGCTTAGTCTTAGAGTGTTTGCTAAACTGCACTGCAAAAATATGTATAGATAAACAAGTTTTAAAAATAGATATAAAGATGTATCTTTGTGTGTGTGTTACTGGGGATTGGACCAGGGACATTCTACCTCCAAGTTATACCCCCAACCCTATTTTTTTTTTTTTTTTTTGTGGTACTGGGGATTGAACTCAGGGGCATTCTACCTCCGAGCTATACCCCCTATTTTTTATTCTTTATTTTGAAACCGAGTCTCACTAAGTTGTGGAGTGCCTCACTAGGTAGCTGAGGCTGACCACGAACCCGGATCCTCCAGTCTCAGCCTCCCGAATGCTGGGATTACAAGCGTGCGCCACCACGCCCGGCTCCCCCAACCCTATTTTATTCTTTATCTTAAATTAGGGTCTCACTAAGTTATAGAGGGCCTCACAAATTGCTGAGGCTGGCCTCGAACCTGTGATCCTCCTGTCTCAGCCTCCCAAGTACTAGGATTATAAGTGTGTGCCATCACACCCAGCATAAGATGTATCTTTTACATGGTAACACATGACACACACACAGACACACAGACACACACACAGACACACAAATAAATAAATGTATCATTACATTATACTTAACCTGTACTATTTGAAACAGGGTTTTGCTAAATTGCTGAGGCACCACATCTGGATCTATCCTTTTCTATTTTATTTTTTAAAAAGCGAGCCATAAGCCTAGTTTGGTGGTGCATACCTGTGATCCCAGTACTTGGGAGGCTGGGACACAAGGATGGCAGGTTCCCGGTTAGCCTCAGATACTTAGTGAGGCCCTTAGCAACTTAGTGAGACCCTTTTTCAAATAAAGAGTTAAAAAAAAAAAAAAAAGGACTGGGGATGTAGCTCAGAGGTAGAATGCCCCTAGGTTCAACTCCCAGTACCACAAAATAATAAATAAATAAATAAATAAATAAATAAATAAATAAATAAATAAAATAGGGCTGGAGTATAGCTCAGAGTTAGAATGCCCCTGGGTTCAATTCCCAGCACCACCAAAACAAAATAAAAAACAACCCAGCCATGACCCAGCAAACGGACTTGCTAGGTCTCCATACACAGCGTGAAGGGCCCTGGACCTCCTGACTTGGCAGCTAGTAAACGGCTTGGTGAACTTCGCCAGTTCGTGGCCTGCGGAACTCTTGCGCCTAAAACTCCTTACACTGAAGTGCGCTTTATAAAGTATAACCAAACGTTGCCGCCGGCACCCTGCTTCCCACACTGCAGAGTCCCTGGGCCTCTGCGGACATTCCCCCAAAATGGGGGCCCCTGCTCCACCTGCACCCGCCCCCACCGCCAGGCAGCACCCACCTTTCTTCTTGTCTGTGGCCTCTCGCTCAGCTGGCCGGCCGCCCCCGGACAGGCGGAAGGAGCCCTCGCGGGCGAAGCTGGTACGGCTGGCATCAAAGGCGGCGGTGACCCCGCATTCCTTCTCTCGTCGCTGTTTCCGCTCCAGACAGGCAGCGAAAGCGCAGCCCACAGCGTGGCTCAGCCGCTCACCCTGTGCACAGAGGTCGTTGGAGTTAGACACGCTAGTAGCCTGGGGGTTCCAGCTAGTAGGTGCTCAGTGCCCGCATGAGTCCCTTCCGTTCTCTAAGCCTTGTGCTCGGCTGCACCATGAGCAAAGGTTACAAATAGTAGCTGCTTAGCAGCTTGGTGATAGTGCTGGCCCACCACGCAATGAGGCCCCGAGTTCCATCCTCAGCACCACAAAAGAAGAAAAACAAGCAAGTTGGGTGGGGTAGTCCAGGTACTCAGGAGGCTGAGGCAGGCGCATTGATTGAGTTCAGGAGTTCCAGCCCAGCCTGGGCAACACAGTGAGGCCACAATTCAAAAACAGACAGACAGTAAAAACCAAAACAAGCCAGGCACTATGGCTCACAACTAACTGGGGAGCTATAATCCCAGCTACTGGGGAGGCTGAGGCAGGAGGATCACAAGCAACTTACTGAGCCTAGTGAGGCCCTCTGTAACTTAGTGAGACCCTGTTTCAAAATAAAGAATAAAAAATAGGTCTGGGGGTGTAGCTTGGAGGTAGAATGCCCCTGAGTTCAATCCTCAGTACCAAAAAAGAAAGAAATCAAAGATGATCTAAATAAACAGAAAGATATCCGGTATTCATAGGCTGAAAGAAGTAATATGGTTAAGATGGCAAAATTCCCCAAAGTGATCTACAGATTTAATGAAATCTCTATTAAAATCCCAATGGACTCTTCAGAAATGGAAAAAAATTCATATGGGATTTCAAAGGCTCCAGAAGAGCCAAAACAAGTTTGAAAAAGAATAAAGAGAAGAATCATACTTTCTGATTTCAAAACGTACTACACAGCTACATTAATCAAGATGGTGTGGTACCGGCATAAGGACAGATATAGACCAATGAAACAGAATTGAGAACCCAGAAATAAACCCATACATGTATGTTCAATTGATTTTCAACAAAGGTGCCAAACCACTCAATGGGGAAGGAATAGTCTCCTAAACAAATGATGCTTAGAAAATTAGATCTCTCTCCATATACAAAAAAAAAAAAGAGAGAAGTTGGATCCCTGCCTGATACCATATGCAAAAATTAACTCAGGGACCAAGGGTACAAATCAAGTGGGAGAATAATCACCCAGGTTCCACCCCCAGTGCTAGAAGATAAAAATGAACTCAAAATGGAACAAAGAGCCAGGCTTTGTGGCAAATGTCTGTAATCTGTAATCCCAGTACTTAGGAGGCTGAGACGGGAGGATTATAGGTTTGAGGCCAACCTCAGCAATGTAGCATGACTCTCAGCAACCTAGTAAGACCCTGTTTCAAAACAAACAAACAAAAAAATGGGCTGAGGGCTCCGTGGTAGAATGACCCTGGGTTCAATCCCCAGGACAAAAACACAAAATAAAACAAACAAAAAAACCAAAAAGGAACTGAAGAGTCAGATGTGGTAGTACACACCTGTAATTCCAGTGCTTGGGAGGTTGAGACAGGAGGATTCTAGGTTTGAGGCCAGCATTCTGTAACTTTGCAAGACTTTCAAAATAAAAAGAGCTGGGGATGAAACTGAGAGGTATAAAAAGCCTCTGGGTTTAATCCCCAGTAAAAATAAAATACACACACACAAAACACACACATACACACACACACACACACATACACACAATTTGAAGAAAGTGAAAACTATAAAATGGGAGAAATATTGGCAAGTTATATATCTGATAAGGGTCAAGTATCCAGAATATATATTAAAAAAAACTTTTATAATTGAACAACAAAAGTAAAACAGAGCTGGGTGTGGTGGCGCATGCTTGTAATCCCAGCATTCGGGAGGCTGAGACTGGAGGATCCGGGTTCTCGGCCAGCCTCAGCTACCTAGTGAGGCACTCCGCAACTTAGTGAGACTCAGTTTCAAAATAAAGAATAAAAAATAGGTCTGGGGGTATAGCTCAGAGGTAGAATGCCCCTGAGTTCAATCCCCAGTACCGCAAAAAAAAAAAAAAAAGTAAAACAACCCAATTTAAAAATGAATAAATAAGCCTCCCAAATACTGGTAATCCTAGTACTTATTTATTTATTTTGTGATACTAGGTTCAATCCCCAGTACCACTAAATAAATAAATAAATAAATAAATAAATAAATAAATAAATAAGAATAAGTGCCAGGTGCAGTGGTACACTCCACTCCTATGATCTCAAAGATTCAGGAGGCAGAGGTAGAAGGATTTCAAGTTTCCAAGTTTCAGGTCAGCCTGGGCAATTTTTTTTTTTTTTTTTTTTGTGGTACTGGGGATTGAACTCAGGGGCATTCTACCTTCGAGCTATACCCCTAGCCCTATTTTTTTTTTTTAATTCTTTATTTTGAAACTGGGGTCTCACTAAGTTGCAGAGTGCCTCACTAGGTAGCTGAGACTGGAGGATCCAGGTTCACGGCCAGCCTGGGCAATTTAACAAGACCTTGACTCAAAATAAAAATGGAGCCAGGCATGGTGGTGCATACCTATAATCCCAGTGCTTGGGAGTCTCGGAAAGGAGGATCCTAGGAGTCTCAGCAACTCAGCAAGAATTTCAGCAATTTAATGAGACCATGTTTCTTTTCTTTCCTTTTTCTTTTTTGGTACTGGGGATTGAACCTGGGGGCATTCTACCTGCCCAGCCCTATTTTAGTTTTTTTGTTGTTGTTGTTTTGAAGCAGAGTCTTGCTAGGTTGATAAGAGCCTCGCTACTTTCTGAGGCTGTCTTGGAACCTGAGATCCTCCTGTCTGTCTCCCAACTACTGGGATTAGAGGCATGTGCCACCACACCCACCTATACAATTTAGTATGATTAATTTTATGTGAATTTCATCTAACAAAAAAAAAAGTTAAGCTTGAGGAATCCTGGGAATTCCACTGCTCATACTTAAAATCCAAAGCTCGGGAGCGGGGAGGAATTTACCCAGTCACACACTCTACCCGAGCAGATGGCCCTGCTCTTCTAGCTCTGCTTCTCACCCCAAAATAGTCTGGTTTGATTCTGGTCCCCTAAATAGTTTTAACTTGCTGAACACTTACTATGGGATTCTGTTTAGAACTTTCTGTGTGTGATCATAGTGAATCCTTCCACAATGACTGTGAGAAGCCACTGTATTGTTCCCCCGCCCCGGGGGGGGGGGGGCACTTGTGCCCAAGGTCCCACATACAGCCAGGTGGTTGGACACTGAATTCATACCACTAACCATGTGGCAGTGGATTTTCCAAAAATAGCCACAACAAATTTCTGGCTCCACATCTCTTCCAGAACCTTTTACTCCCCATCAGAGGTGGAGTCCTCTTCTCCTTAACCTGGGAAGACCTCTGTGGCAGGAGAGCATGGGAGCCGTGCTAGGTGATGTTCAAGACTCAGCTGAGCCGGGCGTGGTGGTGTGCGCCTGTAATCCCAGGATTTGGGAGGCTGAGACAGGAGGATAGCAGGTTTGCAGTCAGACTCAGCAAGTCAGCAAGACTTTCGAGAACTTAGTGAGACTCTGTTTCAAATAAAAAAGAAAGAGCTGGGGGTGTAGGTTGGAGGTAGAATGCCTCTGGGTTCAATCCCCCCTACAAAAAAATCAAAACATGAAACAAACAAAAAATGAAGCCAGAAGTGGCAATACATCTTCCTCCTGGTGCTCTTTCCCCCTCCCTTCTCCTCTCCCCCTCCCTCTTTGGAGACTCACTTTAGAGCCCTGAGCCTTCCTGAAGCCTCCATGCTGGAAAGACCCCATGGAGTGCCGGGGGCAGTGGTACACACCTGCAATGCCAGCAGCTCAAGAGGCTGAGGCAGGAGGATCGCAAGACCCTGTCTTAAAATAAAAACTAAAAAAGGGCTGGTGATGTAGCTCACTGGTAGAGGACCCCTGGGTTCAATCCAGGGCTGTTGGAACTCCAGGGCATGGCAGACCGTGGGGGAGAGGAGCTTCTGGCCTTCAGCGATACTTACGGAGTCCTTGAGTGCCAGGAAACAGTGGCAAATCCAGCGGCGAGTGGTGCCGTCCCGGCAGATATAGGAGAAAGCCTTGTCCAGGTTGCGGTCGGGAGCACAGAAGGAGACCTTCTCGATGGTCTGGTCTACCAGCAGATCCTAGGAGGGGTCAGGGAGGCCAGGGGAGGACCCAGAGCTATCTTTCATGTATTCACTCAGTACTCCCCTACTGTCTGCTCTGAGTCTCATTCTGAATCGGGTGGGGACCCAGTAGTCACTGAGACAGTTGTGGGCCTGCTGCCTAAGGCCCCACTTCAGTGGGGGAAATCAGATCCATCATGAGATGAGGACAGCCCAGAGTCAAACATGAGAGGACAGGGCCTAGATGGGGAAGTCCAGGGGCCTACAGGAGCCAACTTGGGGAAATTAGGAAGAGGCAAAAAGGAAGGGAATAGAATTCAGGCACAGGGACTGACTGTGCAAAGGTAAAGCTGAGCCAGGCATAATGGTGCACACCTGTAATCCCAGCACTCGGGAGGCTGAGACAGGAGGATAATAGGTTTGAGGCCAGCATGCGGTAACTTAGTGAGACCTTGTTTCAAAATAAAAAGGGCTGGGGTATGTAGCTCAGAGGTAGAATGTCACAGGGTTCAATCCCAAGTCTCAGTTTTGGGCACCCACCTGGGCAGTCTCTAGGCAATAAAAAACAAAAAGATACCCAGGGCGTAGCATGCGTGAGGCCTTGGATTCCATCCCTAGCAACACACACACACACACACACACACACACACACACACACAGAGCCAAAATAGATACCCAAATCCTGACCCTGTGATGCTCTTATCTGATTGGGCAGACTGACAATAAACACATAACTGCTAACATTTATTGGTCTAAGCATTTACAGTAGGGTAATATTTTAAACAGGTAGTTTTTGTGTGTGTGTGTGTATGGGCATGTGTGTGTGTGTGTGTGTGTGTGTGTGTGTGTGTGTGGTACTGGAGGTTGAACCCAGGGGCATTCTACCTCCGAGCTAAATCCCCAGTCCTATTTTTATTCTTCATTTTGAAACAGGGTCTCACTAAGTTGCAGAGGGCCTCACTAAGTAGCTGAGGCTGGTTGTGAACCCAGATCCTCTGGTCTCAGTCTCCCAAATACTGGGATTGCAAGTGTGCACCACCACGCCCAGCTAACAGGTAGTATTTTAAACAGTTTGCACACATTTTCTCATTTACTTGGGAGGCTGAAACAGGAAGATGGCAGGTTTGAGGCCAGTCTCAGCAACTTAGAGAGGTCCCCAGAAACTTTGAGAGACCCTGTTTCAAAATAAAAAATAAACCAGGGGTGGTGGCACGTGCTTGTAATCCCAGTACTTGGGAGGCTGAGATAGGAGGATCGCAGGTTTGTGGCCAGCCTCAGCTACTTCATGGGGCCCTCTGCAACTTAGTGAGACCCTGTTTCAAAATAAAGAATAAAAAATAGGGCTGGGGATATAGCTTAGAGGTAGAATGCCCTGAGTTCTATCCCCAGTACCACAATAAATAAATAAATAAATAAATAAATAAATAAATAAATAATAAAATTAGGGCAGGGGTTGTAGCTTAGAGGTAGAATGCCCCTGGGTTCAATTCCCAGTACCAAACCAAACAAAAAAATACGGTAGGGTCTATTATGAGCCCCATCTTTTAGATGAGGCAACCAAGGCCCAGGGGTTGAGTCTTGTGCCAGGGTCCCCAGCTGGTGAGTGGGTGGGCTGAGTGGCTGCTCTGGTCCCTGCTCTCGCCCACTCTCTCTACCAGCTCACAAATACCCACAGCCCTCATTCCTGAATTAGGACTGTGAAGGGAGCCAAGTCCTTGAAGGGACACACGGCACAGTCTAGAAAGCCCCCAAGCAAGGGACATCCCAGAGGGGGCGGGAAGGTGTGCAGAGAAGGACCCACTGGTGCCCACCCCAGCCCCCAGGCCTCCTACCTTGGTCTTGTCGTCTACCACTCGGAGCCCGTCGGCCGACACCCACAGGACAGACTTCACGGACTTCCGGCCCATCTGGGGTGGGGATGGGGGACAGAGTGGCCTGGTCAGGGCTGCTTCTCCCCGCTCCCTGCCCCTCCCTCTCCAGCCTCTCACTCACCGCCTTCAGCTTCTTCACGGCATCTTCACACACGTGCATGCCCCGGGACTCCTCCACCTCCACATGGCCCAGGTACTGGGGGGTGGGTGGGGGAGGGACAGGACATAAGCACAGTAATCAAGAATTCCCAGCATTCCCTGTGCATCTGCCACACAGCAGGCAGTTCCCTAAACACAACATTTACAAGACCAGCACCCCATTCATTTCATTTCATTTTATTTTGATGGTACTGGGCATAGAACCCAGAGGCATTCTACCTCCAAGCTACATCCCCAGACCTATTTTATTTATTTTTTTATTTTGGAACAAGGTCTCACTAAGTTGCTGAGGCTGGCCTCGAACCTGTGATTCTCCTGTTGCAGCCTTCCAAGTACTGGGATTACAGGTGTGCATCACCACGCTGGCTTCTGGGCACCCCAGTCTTAGCCCAGACAAGGAAAGTGAAGCACAGCTGTAGAGCAGCGGCTCCTGTTCTGGGTCTTAACATTTCACTACTGTCCTTATGAGTGCCAGCATTGTGTGTGTGTATGTGTGGTCCTTGGATGGAACCCAGGGGCATTCGACCCCTGAGCTACATCCTCAGCCTAATTTTATTTTGAAACAGGGTATCACTAAGTTGCAGAGGACTTCACTAAGTTGCTGAGGCTGGCCATGAACCTGTGATCCTCCTGTCTCAGCCTCCCAAGTACTGAGATTACAAGTGTGCACCCCCACAACTGGCTGAGTGCAAGCATTTTCATCTCTGTGCCTGAGGGCTGGCCACAGGCCACCCTGACTGTAGGGAGAAAGAGCCAGGGCAGTGCCCCCTCCCCCTGCGATGACTGATGGGAGGTTGGGCACACAGGTCTCAGCTTCCTTTGGGGTAGGTAGGGTGACTGCTTCTCAGATTCCCCAGTGGGAATAAGCTCAGCTGCAGTTTAATAGCACATCTTTGGCTGTGTGTGTGTGTGTTACCAGGAATTACCCTATTTGGAAACAGGGTCTCACTATGTTGATGGGAGTCTCACTACTTCCTGAGGCTGTCCTCGAACCTGCGATCCTCCTGTCTCAGCCTCCCAAGTACAGGGATTACAAGCATGTACCACTGTGCCCAGTCAATAGCACATCTTTGATTGGCTGCCTTCCCTTCCCACTCCCAACAGCACTTCCTGTGCCTCCCAAATGAACCCTTTACACTCAGGGTCGGCTTCCTGGGGAGAGAAAATCAGACACAGAATCAAGATGTCATCTCCCATCTAGGAAGAGGCAGGGCTCCTCAGCTTATGCTAAATCTGACTCCCTTGTAAAAGGGTAGTGTATTTTGTAAAGGACTGTATGTGCCTGGGCCAGAAAACTCTTAGGAGTAAGGGCTTAGATGCGCGTGATGGCACACACCAGCAATCTCAGTATTTGGGAGGCTGAGACAGGAGGATCACAGTTCAAGGCCAGCCTCAGCAACTTAGTGAGGCTCTCAGTAATTTAGTGAGACCCTGTTTCAAAATAAAAATAAGCCAGGCGTGGTGGCACATGCTTGTAATCTCAGTACTTGGGAGGCTGAGACAGGAGGATTGCAGGTTCAAGGGCACCCTCAGTAAGTATTGAGAATCTTATCAACCTACAGAAACCCTGTTTCAAAATAAAAAAATAGGGCTGGGGATGTAGTTCAGAGGAAGAATGCCCCTGGATTCAATCCTTAGTACCAAAATAAATAAATTAAAAATAAATAAATAAAAAAAGCTAGGGATTTTGCTCAGAGGTAAAATGCCCCTGGGTTCAATCCCCAGTATTAAAAAAAAGAAGAAGAAGAAGAAAAGAAAAGAGTACTGGGATTGGATGTGGTGGCACATGTCTGTAATCCTAGTACTTGGGAGGCTTGAAACAGGAGCATCAGAGGTTTGAAGCCAGCCTCAGCAACTTAGCAAGACCCTGTTTCTAAATAAAAAAATGAGCCGGGTGTGGTGGCGCACGCTTGTAATCCCAGCATTCGGGAGGCTGAGACCAGAGGATCCGGGTTCGCAGCCAGCCTCAGTTACCTAGTGAGGCACTCCACAACTTAGTGAGACTCGGTTTAAAAAATAAAGAATAAAAAATAGGGCTGGGGGAGTAGCTCGAAGGTAGAATGCCCCTGAGTTCAATCCCCAGTCCGCAAAACAAAACAAAACAACAAAAAAAACAACATCAAAAACATTGGTCTGGGGGTGTAGTTAGTTGGTAGAATGTCCCTAGGTTCAATCCCCAATACTCCCGCAACCCCCAAAAAGGAGTGCAGGGCTTTAGCTGGGCATGATGGCTCAAATCTGTAATGTCAGTACTTGGGAGGCTGAGACAGGAGGATGGCAGGTTCAAGACCAGGTTCAGCAATTTAGCAAGACTCTCAGCAACTTAGCAAGACCCTGTTTCAAGACAGAAAATAAGAAACGACCGAGGGGTGTAGCTCAGAGGTAGAATGCCCATGGGTTCAACCCCCAGTACTAACACACACACACACACACACACACACACACACACACACACACGATCTGCAAATGCCACAAAACTGTTGTGACATTCCAATGGCGGCTAGTCTTCCTGGAAATCATGAGCCCCATAGAATAAGGTGACTCCCCGGCTTCTTGAGAACGTCATTTCTCTTCCTTTAGCAATCTTGTCCAGAGCCCCAGGACTCTGTGCCAGCAGGTGGCCCCGCCTACTCACCCTGACCGGGAAGCTGCAGGTGCCCTTGCGCACCGCGTCCTCATCCGCCTGCCACTGGTGTGGGCGCGATGCCTCGGGCACGTAGGCTGGCTTCCTCCGCCGCAGGCTCTGCCGTAACTTGTTCATGGTGCCTGCCCCGTCTAATGACACAGAGCAGTGGTGTGGGTCAAGGGGGAAGGTCAGAAGGTATTGGGCCTAAGGAGTACAGGCTCAGATAACTGAAGAGTGGGGTTACAGGGCTAGGGAGTCACTAGGTCATAGGTCATAGGCCATGGCATGCGGGGGACATGCGGCTGGTAGACTCGGTCTCACGAACAAGGCAGAGGAGTTCCAGAGTTGTACAAATTGGGATTCAGAAATGTAGGACAAAAACTGACCTTGGTGGTGCATTCCTGTAATCCCAGTACTTGGGAGCCTGAGACAGGAGGATCACAGGTTCGAGGACAACCTTAGCAAGTAGTGAGACTCTCATCAACCTAGTGAGACCCTGTTTCAAAACTAAAAATAAAAAGCCAGGCGTGGTGGCACACACTTGTAATCCCAGCATTTGGGAAGCTGAGACAGGAGGATCTGGGTTTGTGGCCAGTCTCAGCTACCTAGTGAGGCCCTCCACAACTTACTGAGACCCTGTTTCAAAATAAAGAATAGCTCAGAGGTAGAATGCCCCTGAGTTCAATCCCCAGTACCGCAAAGATAAATAAATAAAAAAATAAATAAAAATAAAAATAAAGCCGGGCATCGTGGAGCACACTTGTAATCCTAGTACTTGGTAGGCTGAGACAGGGGGATCTCAGGTTTGAGGCCCTTGAGACCCTGTTTCAAAATAAAGAATAAAAAAAGGGCTGGGGGTATAGCTTGGAGGTAGAATGCCCCTGAGTTCAATACCCAGTTCAGCAATAAATAAATAAATAAATAAATAAATAAAGTAGGGCAGGGGGTATAGCTCAGAGGTTGAATGCCCCTTGCTCAAGTACCACACACAAACAAACAAACAAAAAGGATAGCCTCAGCAACCTAAGACCATATTCCTTTTTTTTTTTTTTTTTTCCTTCCCTTTTCTGGTTTTGGGATTGAACCCAGGAGCATTTTACCTCCAAGCTACACCCCTAGCCCTATTTTATTTAGAAACAGGGTCTCACTAAGTAATGGAGGGCCTAAGTTGCTGAGGCTGTCCTCGAACCTGTGATCCTCCTGTTCTGGGCCTCCCAAGTACTGGGATTACAAGTGTGTGCCATCACACTCAGTGAGATCCTGTTTCAAAATAAATAAAAAAATTTAAAAAAAGAGCCAGGCGTGGTGACACTTGCCTGTAATCCCAGCATTTGGGAGGCTGAGACTGGAGGATCCAGGTTCACAGCCAGCCTCAGCCACCTAGTGAGGCCCTCCGAAACTTAGGGAGACCCTGTTTCAAAACAAAGAATAAAAAATAGGGCTGGGGGTATAGCTCGGAGGTAGAATGCCCCTGGGTTCAATCTCCAGTACCGGAAAAAAATAAAAATAAAAAGGAAAAGGAAGAGAAAGAGAAAGAGAAAAAAAAAGAAATGTGGGACTGAGGGGCATGATGGAGGTCTGGGGTGGGTTCATGGGTCACAGTCTTTGGGGGTTTGGAAGTTGAGGATGTGACTGCCATAGGATCCAAAGGATGGGCAGTCACATTATTGGAGGGCATGGGGGTTAGAAGGTGTAGGGGTCAGAGGCCACAAAGTCAGGAGTTTTAGAGGTATATGGGTCAGGGGATGGGGTGACCCGAGGGCCCAAGGGTTGGGAGTTGCATGGATGAGGGGTTCAGGAGTTAGGTGTGGGAGGTGTGGGCTCAGGAAGCTCAGATGGCCCCGGGGCTGAAGGCCAGACCTACCCTGTGGGGTGTGGGGTGGAAGTGGAGAGGTGGACCTTGTCTCTGTACCTCTGAGACAGCCTTCTCCCACAACTGTGTTGAGATGGGCCGAGGCCTCTGGGGTGGTGTATGCCTGCAACAGTCAGAGGTAGGACTGTGTGTGTGTGATGAGGGTGGAGGTGGCCTGCCACTAGGAAGGCTTTCAGTGACTGATAAGCCATCCTGACAGTTCCAGGAGGAGGGTGAGGGGACACCCAGGCCTGGGAGTGCCAATGGCAGATGGGGACTATGTGTGTATGGAAGCAAGCGTACGCTGGTGTATTCTGGAATGGTGTCTGTGAGGGTGTCTATATCTGTACATGCATCTGTGATCTATGTGTTTCTGAAGACTGCACAGAAGATCCGTGTCTATGAGGGTGTGTATCTGTGAATACTGTCTGTGAGGGGCTCTGCATCCCAAAGTTGGTTATCTCTGATAGTACATCCCTGCGGGCTGTTGCTGAACGGCACTGACATCTGAGTGGCTGTGTGTTGGTGCATGCTGAGAGTGTAACTGCCATCCATGAGAGCTTGTGTGTCAGTGTGTATCTGTAAGTTTGTGTCTGAGCATGAGGCCGTTGTCTTTGTGAAGCTGTCTCTGTGTCTCTGTGTCTCGTTGTCTCTGTGTGAGGTTGTGTCTATTGTCCTTAATGACTTGCCTTCGAGAGTACAGGTCTGTGACAGTTACCCACAAGATGGTGTCTATGCCAAGAGGATGGCTGTTGTTGGTGGGACTGTATGGCTATGGGTTGTTTCTGAGACTGTGTTGGGGCATGTGGCTGTTGTATTAAGAGTGAGTGTGCATGAGTGTTGTTTTGAGGGTGTTTGCAGTGCAATGGTGCATCTGTGAGGGTGTGTGAGAATGAGGTTGTAATCTTTGAGACTGTGTTCATTAGTTATTTGTGAGGACATGACTGCTGCCCATGTTAATGCCAAGTATTTTGTGAGACTGTGTGTGAAAGTGTAGCTTTTTTGGAGAGCCTGGGTTCATGTGTACTTTTGCAAGACTGTGCCTGTCTACAGAAGTGTATCTATCATCTGGAAAGTGGGTCTGTGTGTGCTGTCTGGGATACTGTACATGCACTTCTTGAGAGTGTGGATCTGGCAAGTGCATGTGGTTGCCTGTGTGAGAGTCTGGGTGTTGTCTAGGGATGTGTGTGTAGCTCCATCCATAGGAACACACGTGTCTGTGTGTTTGTGAATGAACAGCTACCTAAGCACGTCTTCAAGTGTGATTGTCACTGTGTTAACAAGTGTGTGTGCATGCGTCTAACTGTACGTCTGTGGATCTGTGAGGGTCTGCATATATGAGTCTGCAACAGTATGGCCCTATACATAGTCAGAGTGAGTGTGAGGATGTCCGTGTGTGTGAGATACTTTAGGGCTGTGTGTCTGTGAATGAAGGGTGCTTGAATGGTCACTGGGTGTGGAGGGAAGATGTTTGAGGGTGGCCACTATGAATGTAATTACGCCTGTGGGACTGTAGGGACAGTTTCTCCAGTCATGCTAGGCAGACCCATGAACCACCCAGCCCTTGCCTTTTCCAAACTAGTCACTCACCTGACTCCGTCCTGAAGGCTTCAGGGGGCCCCGGGGCCCCACAGGGGGCTGGGGGCAAATGCTGCTCAGGCCTCCTGGGTCTTCCCTGCCCAAGGGAGGGAGGAGAAGGCGAGAAGTTTGTTTGGGGTGGACTTCAGTCCCCTATTTAACCTCCCCCCTTGGACTTCAGCCAACCCCCATCTCAGGCTCCCTGGTGAGAGCCCTGGTTGCCATGACAACTGTTACCAGGGAGAGCAGCCACCTGGTTCTAAGGACCCAGGAAGGAGTAGGTGTATTAGGTGGGCACTGTTGGGGATGTGCTGGCCTCAGGAGGCCTTCAGTACCCAAGGGGATAGTGCAAGGGGAGTGGCTTTGCCTTAGACACACGTCCAGGGTTACACACAAACATACGGTCACATGCATGCAGCCAACTCGTGTCTACAGTTATCCTTAGTACCTGGTCACAGCTGTGAACACTTAGTTACACATAGATACCATTACAGCTATATACTTAAGGTCACAGAGATACAGTCTTGGCCACAGACAGCTGCGACTATAAACCTGTGGTCCCAGTTCATTTTCACAGATACAAATGGCTCTACTCCAGACCTTTGCCCACATACATATAGTCTCCCAACCTGCCTAGGCCCTACCACAGACTCTTGGTCACACCAGTGGCTGATACTTGGTCACTCCAATTTTCTCAGCCACATACAAAGAGCTGGGCCCAGGCACACCCACAAAGACAACACATGTACAACCACACTGATGACAGTTGTGTTTCCTCAGGCACCCACCCAAGAGATCCACGTCCCAGGCAACAGAATCACACCCAGTCAGAGTTCACCATCTGGTCACTCATAAACACACTAACACAACCACTCCACACTTGTCTCCACTGCTGTACACCGACATCTGGATACGTAGAAAGAGTGATGCACATTTAGTTCCATAAAGCTCATGCACACAGGCACAAATAGACATTCAACCTCAATCTTATCCATCACACCCAAACATCTTTTTTGGTTACACATATACCATCTTAGTTTTCTGTGATGGCCACTTTTTTTTTTTTTTTTTTTGGTGGCACTGGGGATCAAACCTAGGGGCATTCTACATCCAAGCTACTCCTCTGGCTCTCTTTATTTTTATTTTGAAACAGGGTCTCGCTAAGTTGCTAAAGGTCTTGCTAAATTGTTGAGGCTGGCCTCAAACCTGTGATCCTCCTGTCTCAGCCTCCCAGGTACTGGTATTGCAGGCATGCCCCACCATGCCCAGCTTGTGATAGCCACCCTTACACAACAGTCCTCTATACACAACCACACACTGAGATTCTGATGGCCATACATTACAAAGAAACAGGCACATATATGCAAGGCACAGTATGCTACCACCAGAGACAAATTCCCCAAGGCTGACCACCCTCAGACAGCCATATACATTTTAGAAATGATCTTGTATGCACAGTCACACAGCATCAGTGTCCACGTTATCCAGCCATCTGTCATGGTCAGTGTCCCACACACAGCTGTGCCACGTCATACCACCACAGAGAACCATATAGCCTCTTCTCATGCAGACACATAAGTCAAGTATGTGGCCACATACATTTGCAGCCCCATGTGGACAGGTGCACAAAGTCAAAGCCCCACCTACACACATAAGATCTCACACACCGAGACATAAACACAGTTCCAATTTCCCACAGCACAGAAATGCAGTGACCTAGACATAGCATCTGTAGGTGCCTTTAAACAGAAGTCATGATCCTTGACAGAGTCATGCGCACAGTCAGGGTCCAGTTACCTCACATCAAATCACACAGACTCAAACACATATAGTTCAGCGCGCACATGCACACACACCACACTCACAGACTAGGCCACTGGCACAAGCACATGTAGTCACCCAGGGTCCCAGACACACAGGTGATGCACAGACATACACCAGCATACACAGACACATCTATAGCTTGTGTGACACACATTTAACCTAACTTCATGATAGCCTGTGTTTCAGAAGCCAAGTAAAAAACATAACCCAAGTCACACATGCAAGACTGTAAGTACACAACTGCTCAGTATCACACACACAGCTAGACGGAGAGCCATTTATACAACCTGTCACACACAGACATGGCTCAGAACATGCAACCACTGTCACACACAATCCCAGTCACACAAGCACAACGCAACTTCAGATACAATGGCAGTTACACACCCAGAGTTGCAGAGATAGTAGTGTATCACACAGATATATAAAATCAGTTACAGACACAACATTCTCAGTCACTGGACATGGAGTCGTAGACACAACTCCACTTATACACAGTCACAACTCTACCCAATTCTTCAGTCACACACATGCCCAACCCCAGACTCAACACATATGTCGTCACATACCTCGGCACACAAACTCAGGATCACACAAGACATAATCACAGATACCACCACACAATCACAACCATGTACCCACCCAAACACTGACAGACTAAAAAGTAGAGGGTTCTGCACAGTGAGCAGCTTTCATGCACACATACACTATCACACAAATACTGGGGTCACGAACAGATACCACTACCACATACAACCACAAGCACACAGACATACAACGCAGATTCTTTACAGCCACCAGCTGCAACACACACATACGCACACACATATCCATAGTCACACAAACACAGGGTCACACTCCTAGCCACCACCTCCCCATCGATTGCTTCAGGGCTTCCCCCAGGTACACAAAGCCGTTGTCACCGCAGATGCTGCAGACAGGGTTGCACAGAGTCCCTGGGGAGCCGCCCCCAGCCCAGCCTGAATCCTGGAGCCTGGGGGGCCAGGTCCAGGAGGGGGAGGCTGTGCATTGTCTGTGGGCAGGGCCTCTCTTGGACAGCTGGGCAGCTTTAGGGACAAAGGGGGTTGGCCTTGGGGACCTATGCCCTGAGACTCTTGACCAAGGTGGGGGGGGGCGCCGAAATTCTCATTTTATTCAGACTGGGGTGGGGTGGGGTGGAGTCCCTGGCACAGGAACCTTGTTTTGAGAAGGGGATGTGCCTGGGACATTGCCCAAGGACTGGCTGAGGCTTTGCCCAGGAAGCCTCTGAGGCCAGGGAGCAGTCTGCTTGCAATCCCCCCACCCAGGCCTTGACTTAGTGGGAAAGCTGTAACCAGGGACCCCATCCTCAAGACCTTACCCAGAGAGTTGTAGTGCTTAGAGACCCCCTCTGGCAGAGAGGGGTAGGGACTAGGTCTGGAATCACCTCCTGGAGGCCCTGGCTTGATATGGGGGCTGTGTCCCGGACCGTCCCCAGAACCTTGCCTAGGGAGTTGTACCTTGAATCTCTGTACCCTTGTTCTTGATTTGGGGGTTCCTGTGCCCTGGACCCCTATTTCCACGGCCTTGGCAAAAAATGGCCTGTGCCTGAGACCCCGGTCTTCCAGGCTTTGATTTGGTGGGGGCCTGTTCCTGGACTCCCACCCAGGACCACCCTCTCTAGCCTTGGCATCCTCTCTCCATCCGGGCGCCGCAGCCACCTCCCACCCTCCGCCACATCAGCAGTGCCGCTGCCCCCGGCCCGAGCCCCCCTCTCCCGCCCTTCTCACGCTGGCCGCCGCGCTGCGGGACATCCAGGGCCTGGGCGCCCCCGCCTCCCGCGGCCCCGGTTGGGCCCGGCTTCCCCAGTGCTGCTGCAGCTGTGGCGGCGGCCTCGGCTGGGTCTGACGCGGGCCGGGCCCGGGGTCGGGGGATGGTGCGGGATGCACGCGAGCCAGCTCCGCTCCCCGGAGGATTCCGTTCCGGGGGCGGGGGAGCGTCCCTCCCGCCTCGGCCCCGCCCATTGGCCCACAGCCTGCTGTATATGCAAAAAGACCCCGCCCCACCCCAGTGGCCACGCCCAAACGCAAATTCAACCCTGCCTTCCCCAGTGCGGCCACCGCCCCGTCACGCCCACCGGCCGTCCCGGCCTTACGGGCGCGGGAGTGTCTCCCCAGAGTCCGTTCGCCTTCGGTGACCCATTCCCTCCAGATGTACGTCCGAAAGGGTTACTCTGGGAGGCGCCTTACCGCCTGCCTGTCCCCAAATCTTCTTGCTAACCCCACGGTTCTTCCAGCCCGGCGGGGGCGGGCAGAAGCGGTGACGAGGCACTTTTTGCATGGAAGGGAGGAGGAGTGAGCAGACCCCAGCGTCCAGGAGCCCATCGGTTTGGCTGGCAGAACGGGGGCGACTAGCTGGGACCAGGGCGCGGTTCCGGCCGCTGCTGCTTCCCCACTCCACCCCCACCCTGTGGGTTTGGCAAAGCAGCTGGCAGGGGCATTAGTCCTGTTAGCAAAGGCGAGGCTGCTGGAAGCAAGGGAGGGAGTCCGGAGCCGGGTGTGTGTGGTGGGGGGCGCTTTTCAGCTGCCACAGTCCTTCGAGCAGGTGGTCAGCACGTGTGCGGGGGGGGGGGTCACGGCAACAGATGGCCCAGGCAGGGCTGGGGTTTTCATACTAGAGGGTTGGGGGGGCTGACCATCTGCACCTGGCGCTCCTCCCCCTCAGCGCAGAGAAAAGAGCTGAGGGTAGGGGAGGGTCTCTTTTATTCGTAGGGAAGTTTCAGCACCCCCCCCCCAACCCTACTCCTCCAATACCCCGTGAGGCTGGGACCAGGAGAAGGCAGCTGGTGGAGGAGTGAGGGACACTAAGGTGAGGGCTGCTTCCATCTGGGCAGGCAGAGGTAAGGGGCGCCCCCTCCAGATAAGTATGTATTACCATGAAGGCAGGCAGGGGGGCCAAGGACTCCCTCCAAAGTAGGCAGAAGTCAGTTACCGGCTCCCTGGCCTAGAGTTCCTGGATGCACATTTTGGAGTGGGGAGGTGCTGTGAAAGTCAGAGTTCCCCAGCCCCAGGATTCCTGAGCTCCTGGACCCAGGAGACAACTAGACAAGACTAGGAAGCCCAAAGCAGGGCTGCCCCAGACCAAGGCAGAGGGGAAAGGGATAAGAGGCATCCTAGCAGGGATGACCCACAGGAGCTGGGATCCCTGCATGGAGGCTGTCTTGAGCTCTGCTTAGGAGGCTGCCGGCAGTGGCTGTGCCTGGCGATTGGCCCAATAGCGGTGGTAGGTGTCCTGGAACAGGTCCCGGCAGGCAATGTGGGCATGGAGGCGGGAGCAGGCCAGGAAGGCCCCTGCCAGCTTGCGGTGCAGGGCGTAGGTTTCCTCCGGGGGTGGGCGCAGCCGGTGACGCAGCAGCACTGGGATGAGGCCTTGTATGCGTCGGGCAGTGTCCCCTGCCCCAAAGTCATAGGGGCCAGGGGTAGCAAAGGGCTCCCCCAGGATCATCACTGCCTCCACGTGGGCGTCGGAGAATGCCTGGGGGCGGGGGAGGAGGACAGCAGATGTACACAAATGGACGGGGGCCTTCCACGTACCCCAGAAGAAATCTGCCTCAACTCCCTGTGGTATCAAGTACACACATAAACCTCCAACTCCCCAAGGAGAGACAAGGAGCCTCCACCCTTCTAGAGTTCCTGGTAGACAGCAACCCCTAAATAAATAAATAGCCTTGGCTTCCTCTCAGAACCTCCAAGACAAGTAGCCCCCCACTCCCCAACTCCTAGTATCCATCAGCAACCACCCCAATGAGTAAGTGGTGCCTGTTTTCCAGGGGTTACTGAGTGGTCAGGCAGCTGCATCCCTCACTTCCCCAGACCCCCCAGTATAAACATCCTCACTAGAGTTGCCCTCCCACAGACATGGCCTTCAGTCTCCCCAGCAGAGATAAGCCCCCTTCTCCTGCTCCAGCTCGGACCCTCAGTAGAAACAGGCACACCCCCACTCCCTGTTCCCCAACAGACACCAACCCCCTATTCCCGGGTGTCTCCCAACCTTAGTTTCAAAGCCTGTGAGGAATTTGAGGTCCCGGGATTTCTGTAGGACCTGGTCTCTGTCTCCATCAGCTGCAGCCTTCACCACCTGGAGAGAGGGGAGAGGAGTAGAGGATGAAAGCCAACTGGGGACCAGGCAGAGGTTCTAGAGAAAAGGAACCACCTAGCCCAACCTGGATCCACCTTCATTCTCACCTACCTGTGTCCTCCCTCCTCCCTAGAAGCTTTTCCCTCCTCGAGATTCCCCTTCTGTGTCTCCTTCAAGACTATTCCAGAGCCTGAGAGGAAGGGGCAGAGGTGGTCAGGAGTCCTGTCCACCTGGCTGGTGTGGCATTTCCTGGAAGCCACCACAATGAAATGGCACAAGGAAAGCAAGCGTCAAGGCTGGACATGTGTCCAAACACAACAGGACAAGGATGTGACTATGATCCACAACTGCAACTATGTCTGAGGTTGCGAGGGACCATCTCTATCTCACACTGCTGGATTTCTTTCTTTTTTTTGCAGTACTGGAGATTGAACCCAGGGGCATTCTACCTCTGAGCTACACCCCCAGTCCTATTTTATTTTTATTTGGAAACAGGGTCTCACTAGGTTGATAAGAGCTTCATTACTTGCTGAGGCTGTCCTCGAACCTGGGATCCTCCTGTCTCAGCCTCCCAAGTACTGGGATTAGAGGTGTGCACCACCATGCCTGGCTTCACACTGGATTTTGAGCCCTGTGGGCATGGGAGTCCCAGTTGGGTTCAGTGGCGCTGGGGTCTGGCACTCAGGAGGCCCTTGGTGAACCTTGCTTTAGTGAATGAGCGTGGCACTAAGCCCCTCTCCAGCTTCCAGCTGTGCAGTTACATGGGGAGGCCAGGAGCCCCCCACCCCCAGCCAGGGCCAGCTTGCTTGGACTCATTCCCAGCTCTTCTGCTGGCTTACTGGATGGCTGAGAGACTAGGCAAGCTGCTGCTCTTGGCCTCTGCTTTCTCATCTGCAAAGTGGGTCTGATGAAAGTTTCTTACTCATGGGTGATTGTGAGGCTCAGGATGGTGCCACCTATGGGGTACTCAGCTTAGCCCTGTGCCTGCAGGTATATGAGTTACTCTTATTATTAAGAACTGGTTGTGAGCCGGGCGTGGTGGCGCACGCTTGTAATCCCAGCATTTGGGAGGCTGAGACCGGAGGATCCGGGTTCGCGGCCAGCCTCAGCTACCTAGTGAGGCACTCCGCAACTTAGTGAGACTTGGTTTCAAAATAAAGAATAAAAAATAGGACTGGGGGTGTAGCTCGGAGGTAGAATGCCCCTGAGTTCAATCGCCAGTAC
>PVLC010019676.1:0-30270 GCA_004027655.1 Graphiurus murinus
TCCCTCCCTCCCTCCCTCCTTTTTGGTACTAGGGATTGAATCCAGGAATATTCTACCTCTGAGCTCTACCCCTAACTTTTAAAAAATTTGAAACAGGGTCTCGCTTAGGTGCTGAGGGTCTCATTCCATTGCTGAGGCTGGCTTGGAACCTGTGATTCTCTAGTCTCAGCCTCCCAAGTACTGAAATTATGGGTTTGCACCACCATGCCTGGTAAGGATCAACTTTCTTAATCAATGCAAATCATATTCTAAGCTATTTAAACACCCACTAATTCCACAATGTTTCAATAAGAAAGTGCTAGGAAGCAAGATGCATTACTGTCTTATTTCCTAAGTTAGTACAACCAACCCCAGAGGAACTGTACCATTTTAACCAGTAATAGCTATCCAGAAGTATTTACTTTAAGCTATCTGAAAATCTGGTTTGGCAACCAAAGCACAGAGGAGAGAAGGTGTCTCCAGACCTGCCATTTATTGAAGGCATACCTAGAGGTACCAGGTTTCATCCCCATTCAGAATGTGGGACTCCCTTACATATCTTAAAATTCAGAACACTGCATTCAGAAAGGCCCCTCTATCTAAAACTGATTGGATGAAGAAAGGATGCCTTGTCAATCAGTAGTCTTAAACTGGCATTTTCTTGACACGTTTGCAGTTCTTTTCATTACAACTGTGTTAAGGTCATGTTTCCTTCCCATACACAAGGCTGATCATGACAAGTATGGGGTGCTGGTGTGACTTCAGAGATGGAGCGGAAATGACCTCTGAGTCCACTTCCAATGTCATCTGCCATCCTCTCCCTTTCCCCCCTCACCTCCCTATATGGTATCTGGGTCTGTGCATCCTCTGGTTCTAGAGCTGCAGTGTGACAGGTCATTCTTGGACAGACACCTTATAAACTCATTTGTTTCCCAACGGAGAAAGTCTAACATGTGCTCTGAATTCCCAGGGACACAGCATCACTTCTAACTGAAGCAGCTGCCAAAGGCCCAGTGGCTGGCAGCTGGAAAGTGAGTACCTAGAACCTGAGCAGGGTAAGGGCTCTGTCACCACCTTGACCCCCTTGTCAGAAAGGGGCAGATAAAAAAACCCTCATCTGTACACAGAATAGCTGTGCTTCCCTTCAGCTGTAGAATAGAAAGGGTGGTAGAAGGGACTCTCCCATCTGTGTCTGCATCTGCAGCAGAACAAGGACATGCAGATGAGAATGAGCTGCCACCAGCTGCCATGCACCAAGCCCAGTGGCCAGCCACGCACAAGGTCTGAGGACCGGGGATGCCTGGGCAGCAACGGTGGGAATGGTGAGCTGATCCCCAGAAAGGATGCGGAAGAATCCATCGCACGTGGGAATGTGGCTAAGAGGTCCAAACAATGTTCTCAAGTTTGCCGGGTGTGATTTTTATAGCACTCTTTTTAATTAAGCAAAGATGATACGCCAAATAGCTATATAATGTCAAACAAACAAAAACCTTTCTCCGATACTATTTTGAGATTTTCCCCTCAGAAGACAAGGGAGCGAGCACACCAGGAAGCTTTGCGGGCGCGTGCAGACCTGCCAGGTCACGTGCCTCCTACATATAAATGTTTATGATTCCCATTGCAATCAAGAACTTTATGCCAACTTCACACAAACAAAACAGGCATGAGAGCGAGCGAGCGAGCGAGCAAGTGAGCAACCTGTCTAACGTGAAGCTTGCACACCACGCTGCCCACCTTGCATGTAATCTGTGAGTCTCAGGAAGTGAGCGGCCTGCTCCAAGACCAAAAATAGCTCTCATGCAACATAAAACTCGTTTCCCTTCCACCCACGACCACTAGGACTGATGTTTAAATATTGGTGGAATATAATGATTTTAATTTCACACCTCACAGAGCACAGTCGAATGCTTTATAACAATGTAAACAAAAGTTAGGCCAAGCACTGCGGACAAGTGGGGAGAGAAAAGCACGCTTCCCCTGTGGTCTATGCTCTGGGTTATTCGAGGGAGTGGACAACTAACAAACTGGTTGGCTAAGGCCACAGAAATGTGTTTTCTGGTGTTTTGGCTGCTGACGCCAGTCTCTTGTGACAGCGATGTGTTAACACTGGGCGCGACAAACTGAATCTCTTCCCTCGGATCAAGTGGGAAAAGTTGTGTCTTATTTCTTCCTTGACTTCTTTTTGGTGGTGTCGTAAGCGCGAACTATTTCCTCCTGAGTTACAGCTCCGTGTTCTTCTTGAGAAAAGGCGTACCCGTCTGGAAGAAAAGAAGAACACAGGAGATCTGAGCACTCTGGGTTAGGATAAGCTGAGTTTTTGGAGGGATTCCATCTGAACTGTGTGGGATATGTGTATATATATATATATATGTGGATATATATATGTGGAGATATATATATATATATATATATATATATATATATATATATATATATATATATATATTGTTGTTGTTGCTGTTGTTGTTACTAAGGATTCAACCCAGGGATGTTCTACCTCCAAGTAAACTTCCAGACATTATTGTTTTTTATTTTGAAACATGGTCTTGCTAAGTTGCTGAGGGCCTTGCTAAATTGCTGAGGATGGCCTTGAATCTGTGTTTCTTCTGTCTCAGCCTCCCAAGCACTGGGATTATAGGCATGCACCATCATGGTTTGGATGGGGAGGTATGGGTTGAAGAACCCTATAACACTGAAAGGGACCCTGGGTCAGTGAGGATATGGGGGTGGGATGCTGCTGATGCTGGGGTGGCAATGGCCCCAAGAAAGGAGGGTTTTCTGCTGCTGTAACAAAACACCACAGGCTAGATCCATGATAAACAATAGAAGTTTATTTGGCTCAAGGCTCTGGAGGCTGGGAAGTTCAAGACAGAGGAACCCTATCTGGTGAGGACCATTTTGGTGGATGATATCATGGTGGACTCCTGAGATAACTAACCTACTCCCTTGGTGACAATATTAACCTGTTCATGGGTGGGGCACAGTGGCACATGTCTATAATCCCAGTACTTGGGAGGCTGAGACAAGAAGATCACAGGTTAGAAGTCCCTGGGCAATAACTTAGTAAGACTCTGTTTTTCCAAGATAAAAAATAAAAATGGCTAGGAGTGTAGCTCAGAGGAAGAATGCTCCTGGGTTCAATCCCAATCCTCAGTACTACTACTACTACTACTACTACACACAGACACACCATATACATATATATATATGACTTATTCATGACAGCAAATTTCTCACGACCTAATCACCTCTTCCTTTTTTTTTTTTTTTTTTTTTGAGATGGGGTCCTGCTATGTTGCCTTCAACTCCTGGGCTCAAATGATCCTCCTGCCTCAGCTTCCTGAGTAGCTGGGATAACAGGTACATGCCACTGTGCCTAGTAGCTCCCACCTACCAGGTGTTTGTTTGTTTTAAGTAAGTACTAGAAAGTAACGAAGTACTACAGAGCTACATCCTAGCTCTTAAAAAAATAACTTTTTTTGAGGCAGAGTCTAACTAAGCTGCCCAGGTTGGCCTTGAACTTATGATCTTCCTAACTAACTCAGCCTCCAAGTAGCTGAGATTACAGGTGTGGGTCACTAGGCTGGCAAGTCCCACCTCTCCATACCATCGCAATAGTAATGCCAGCATAGATTCTGGAAGGGACAGTCAGACAATAGTGGGAGGCCTTCCTATTTGGGGAGGTTGTGGCTGGCCTTGGTGTGGCAGCACAAACAGTGGGATACCGGTTCACACCTCCACTTCCCACCTGCCTGATGCTGTAGCTGCTGCTAATGGCCAAGCCATAAATGTGTCCAGAGCACACACAACACAAGCAGTGAAGGCCGACCAAGCACGTGCAACACCGGGAGGTTGTTTTTAAACTGCACTGATCTGGACTGGTGATAAGTCACTGCAGTGGGATTATTTCCATGTAAATAAAGAGAAAGATCACAATAAAGTCGAAAGTGATTGGCTCCCAGTGAGATTAGCTCTCATGATCAGTTTAGATGATGATAATAAAATGAATCATCACCAACAAGTTTTTTTTTTGAACCCAGGTGCAGTCTATCTCACTAAGTTGCTGAGGATCTCGCTAAGTACCAACACTTTTTAAATGCTCTATGTCTGCAACTCTGCTCTACATTTTCTTTGCAAATAGCTCATTGGACCATCCCAGCAATCCTGGGAGACACATGACAATATTCTTTCCACCTCACAGCTTGGAAAACTGAGGCATAGAGATTTCTGTGACTTGCTCCATGTCATGCACAAGTGAGTGGCAGAGCTGGGAGGAAAGCTGGCAGTGGGTCCACAATCCACTGCATCTCCAGCTCGGAAACGCTTGGGGCTCAGAGGCCCAGGGTGGAGATCTACTTCCAGCTGGCCCTTCCCACAGAAGGGATGCAGGTGAGTTTCTCCACTGGCAGCCCTTCTGTAGCAGAGGGACAGAAAAGTCCCACAGCTCAATTAGATACCCTGGCCAAGAGACAGGGCCATCAAACCCGGACAATCACGAAACCCAGCCATGCATGTCTGCTGTTATCAATGGAGATCTTTATCCACTGTCATGCTCTAAAAGGAGAAAAGGAAACCAGAGACTGTGCCCAGGGATGCACTAGCTCCTGGGTTGTTAACTCCCTTAGACATTTGGCTTAAAGGGGAAAGTTGTCGGGGCGTAAAGACGGACGGTAGCAATGCATGAGAGCCTCCTTGGACGAGCGGAGGAGACAGCGGGAGGAAAGGCCGGTGTCCTCTCACTCTGTGTGCGCCTGTAAGCCGGAGTCCCTGTCCTTGGGCCGCTGCCCAGCTCTGCGGAAGAGCATACCTGCCAGCTCTCCTTGGAGAGCCCAGAGCGGGTGGGCCACCCCAGGAGGCGAAGGGTTGTCTGTAGAGGTGGCCTGGGCTCAACTGAGGACACAGGGGCTGAGCAGTGGGGAGGAGGGCTTGCACCAGGAGCGACAGAAGGAGGGAGAGAAAGAGAACACACTCCACCTTGAAAGCTGAACTAGCCAAAGAAGGCGAACATGAAGGACTTTTGTCTACCTGCTCATGTCCCATCTCTTTCCTTTTCTCTCTTCACATCCCTTTCCTTTTCTTTTCTTTCTGTGGTACTGGGGATTGAACCCAGGAACGTTCTTCCTCCAAGCTACATGCCCAACCCTTTTTAATTTTGAAACAGGGTCTTCCTAAGTTGCTGAGATTGGCCTCGGATCTGTGATCCTCCTGTCTCAGCCTCTCAGATACTAGGATTACAGGCACGTACCACCACACCAACCATGCTCACCTCCATTTCTAACTAGACAAAACCTACAAGTCCCCAAATCCCATGGCAGCCATGGGGAAGCTGTCCTCAGACCAGTGTGAGCCCCTGTATAGCTGGGTGTAAGAGCAGTGGCCCCTGAGCTGAGGCAGAAGCCAGCCGGGAGGCATAGTCGGTGCACTGGAACCTGCTTAGGGTGACCTCCATGCAGGTGGCTGGGTCTTGATTCTCATGGCTGTAGAGTCTTTGTATGATCTGCTCCTGAGCTCACTTCTGTCCTCCCAAGAGCTTTTGGATTTTCACCAAGTGTCTTGCTCAGAGCTCACAGCTTGGCGGGCTGCTCCCAGTCTCCCGCCTCCCTCTGCACAGGTCTGTTCGAAGCTCTGCACAAGGGCTCTTTGTGAAGCCTTCTTAGTGTGCTCCAATGGGACACACCCTTCCTGGGGATGTTTCACAGCCAAAGCTAGAAAAGAACAGCGGCCTCTGGTCCCAAGGCTGTGTACTGTGGTCAACTTGGACAGTTTTCATTCCCTGGTCTTGTGAAAAGGAACATTCTAGTAAATGGCTGATGTGTCCCTGAGGGGGACCACCCAGTGGCTGTCCCTGGATGGGATGTGCCATGGGAATGAAGGTCTTGCCTCCAGCGGTGACTCTGCTATGGCCAGGGGCAGGGGTGGGGGGGTCCCTCCATTTGATGGCCGCCATCTGTCCAAGGACCGGTCCCCCCAAGTCAGTCTAAGTGCTCTTTCTAAACACGTGTGTGGCAGGCAGAGGTCCACTGGCCTCCACCTTGAAGACAGCTTTGTCCAGTGCCTCTACCTCTATCCTGGGTCCTGGAGACCCCAAGTGGCTGAAGTACCAGGTCTTACAAGGCTTTGAGTCACCTGGTCATTACTTGTCCATGTGACCCTGGGCTCTTTCTGGGTCCTGGTTTACTTTTCTGTAAGATAAATGGCCCTGGCCAGGGGAGGCCAAGTCTTCTTGCAGTTCTGGCCCTCTGTATGGGCTCCAGCACACTTGCTTGGCTAACGAAGTCAGGCTGCAAAATCCTCTGTTCAGTGTAATTTATACCCGGGACCAATGAAGGAGATGTCTCTCTCTCCACGCCAGAGAAGAAAGCAGCCTGTCTCACAGAGAGTCCAACCAGAATAATTGCTACCTATCTTTCTTCAGTCTCCCCCCCCCCTCCCAGGGGTGTAGGATATGAAGGGGAGCTAGGAATATATTAACAATAAACATCGTTTGGATATCATTTTAGGAAAGATAGTTCGGGTTCTAAGACTGCGTACAAATGGAAGGAGTAAAAGCTTTGTCATGGCCAGGGGTTGTGGTGCATTGCTGCAATACCAGTACTTGGGAGGCTGAGCCTGGAGGACCACAACCTAGCCGGACTCTCAGCAACTTAGTGAGAACCTGTTTCAAAATAAAAAAAATAAAAAGGGCTTGGGGTGCAGCTTGGGATAGAATGCCCCTGAGTTACCAAAAAAAAAAAAAAAAAAGAAAAGAAAAAAAGCTTTGCAATTTATTTATCCTGATTTTTTACCCATAACATGCATGGGTGTCCTAGGCATCCAATTCTGGGACTTTCTTCAGCTCACAGCGGTATGACTTGCTCAACTAACATTAGTACCGCTGTCACTCGGGCCTCCTGTGGGCTGTCAGAGGCTGAGTCAGCCACCCTGGGCTGGGAAGGAGTCTAAGTTTCCCTCCAGGGAGGCAGGCAGAACAGGAACATCTTACCCTGCTGCAGGATTTTCCTCCCTGGTGGAGCTGAGCGCCTCTCACTCTGTTCCCATTGGCTGCACTTACTGTCATGGTCCAGAACATTGTGCACTGAGACCTTCTCCACCTTAACTAAGACTTGCAGTGGACTCTAAAATCAAGAATGAAGAGAAGATGGCCTGATAGGTTGACCCTGGGAAAGGGCTGGGGTCCTCCCTGGCTCAGATAGAATATTCTCCTTTTAAGAAACCAGGCCTAGTGGGAGTTGCAGCTGTAATGAGAGAAGTTTTAGTGGAATAACTGACCCAGAACCATTGGAGTGCTCTCCACCTGCCGCTGCACCCACGGCCTGACAGAGATGCATGATCTGCTGCTGACTGGGTTCTGCCTGACGAACTTTTAATGGCCATTTGCATCCAAGGGGGGAGTGCAGAGGAAGCCCTCAGCAATTTGCATTTCCTACTTCCATTCATCTTTCAGGAAGCCCTGACAGCCAGAAAGTCATGAAGGGGGCCTGAAGGAAACGTTTCATTGGCCTGCCTCCTGAACTTTCCCCGGCTGGCTTCCTAAGGCATCTGCTTCCTAAATACCAGCAAGCAACCAGAATCCCAGGATGGTATCGGAGAGGTAGGAGGAGATGGGAGAGTAGGTGAATTTCTTAATGTTCTGTCTTGTGCAGGTAGAACATTTGATGAAATCAGTCACAGCATAATTTTGTTTTTCATGATTTTGGAATAAAGCTTCCCACAAGTCGCATTCTTTGGAATCTGAGATCTGATAGCTTTTTAATGAAAGTAGCAATTTCCAGTCTGGACAAAGATTTTTAAGAGCCACAGAAATGGAGAAGACCGTAGGGATGATGAGGAAATTATACTGTATAGGAAATACTGATCTGTTATAAATATTGTGTATTAGGTTCATAGGTGCTGCATTAGTCTTTCGTTGTTTCTGTTGCTATTACTATAATGAAACATTCAAGCTTGCGTACTTTATAAAGAAAAGAGGTTCATTTGGGCTCATGATGCTAAACACGCAAAATTGAGAGACCTCTTCTAGGGATAGGCCTTCTTGCTGTCAAAGCCCCAAAGTGGTACAGGGTGTCACATGGCAAAAAGTAGAAAGCATACACTTATCTATTCTGGTCTCTCTCCCTCTTATAAAGCCACCAGGATTCAATCATGGTGGCCCCACCCTGATTATGTAATCCAATCCCAATCACCTCCCGAAGGCTCTGACTCCGAATCCCACAGAGTTGGATTAAGCTTCTCACAATGGGGATTCAGTTTCAACCTGGGAACCTTGAGGGACACACCCAAACCTATCCAAAGCAGAGCAGGAACTAAAGGTACTTCCAAGATCACAGTCTTTCCTTCCAGTTTCCTGAAGAGACTGAGGCCTGAATGGCAGGTGGAGAGATGCAGGGGCATGCAGAGGCAGGGACAAACTATTCAGGCATCCTTGTAGCCCAGAGTTCTGAGCCCTAAATCCCCTTCTCCAGGTGTTAATGACAGAAATGTCCTAAGGATCTAACAGGCTACAGTATCAATCACTGAGTGTTCTTAAAATGCGGTGTGAGCTGGGCATGGTGGTATGCACCTGTAATCCCAGTGCTGAGACAGGAGGATTGCAGGTTTGAGGCCAGCCTCAGCAACTTAGACTCTCAGCAAGCGAGACCCTTAGCAAAACCTGTTTCAAAAAATGAAAAGGGCTGGGAGTATAGCTCAGAGGTATAATGCCCCTGAGTTCAATCCCCAGGATCAATCAATAAAATAAAATGTGGCATATATGATTTTAGAACTGTTTTATTTCTTGTAGTTGTTTCATAGTTTGGTTTTTTTGCCTTCAAAACGTCAGCTTAAGAAAAAACATTTGGAAGTTGCTTTATGACAGTTATGATTCACCCCATTCAACTTTTCAGTGATGGGGATGGGGCGCAGGGCCTGCGCATGCTAGGCGCATGCTCTGCCTCTGAGATACACCCCACCCTGCATATGTGCTTCCTGCGTTTACTCTGAGACATTTATTGGAGGGGCAGCAGGGACACTGTGGTTTAGACACCTGTGCACGTGTTCTCTGGGTCTGGCACACAGAAGGTGCTTTACAGGCATTACTGTGAAGATGAATATGGATGTGTATTATTGTGATTCTATTTTGTTTTCCATAGGGGGAAATAGAAATTCTGAGAAATATGTAAGTTGCCCAAAGTTAGTCGGCTAATGGAATCATCACTACTGCTATCATCACCACCACCACCACCATCATCATCAGATCTAATATTTATTGGACACATGTTGTGGTCTGACACTGCTCCAGCCCTTTAATTTAATTTTAATTAATTTAATTTTCCAATAACCCAGCTAGGTTCTCTCACTGTCTCTATTTAACAGATTCTGAAACAGAGGTTAAGTAACTTGCCCAAGTGGCAGAGCAGGGACTACACTCTTTGGAGGATCCCATCTAACCTCCCAACTTGACCTCCCTCTTGAGTCAGAGGCCTCAGCTGTCACCTGGATCCCACAGGGTGTGGGTGGTCACTCTCCTGGCACACCTGACTCTCCCTGCTCCGTGCTCTCCAGGCCACCTTACTCATCTCCTGGTGTGGTGGAGCGCTCGAGGAAGGAAGCTTGCCAGGCCCTTCTCCCACATGGATATTCCACAGGGGGAAGCCGGGAGAGGCATCACTAAAAGGAGACGGCATGCTGCAGCTCCTCTTCTCTTTCCTTTGAGAAAGTGTGAATCCCTGTTGGAGTGCAACTGAGCACCATCCATCCCTGCGCCCTGTGCACCCCACAGCAGTTCTTCTTATTTCATAAAGTGTTTGTGTCTTACTAGATCCTTCCTTCTGAACTTGTCAGGGAGGGACAGGAAGACAAGAAGACAGGGAGGTGGGTGCAGAGGAGAGAGATGGTCTGTGCTCCCAGAAGAGAGGACGGCAGGCTGGGAGGGAGGTGGGGTCCAGAGAGGCATGGGCTGGTGAGGGCCCTGGGGAGGCAGCCTGGACTCCCTGCCTGGGAGCTGAATGGCTGGATCACTAAAAAGAAGCAGAGAGCTCTCTGTGAGCTCCGGCATGTGGGGCGTCTTTTGCAGTCTCCACTCCTCTGGGTTTGGGGGTGAGGAGGGCATGGTGACCCTAGATCCCGGGGGCATGGGGCAGCCTTCCGGGAAATGCACAGAATCCCCTCCCCCCACGGTTCGACTAATATGCTAATATTAAATAAGGCAATTCGGATCTTAACCATGTTAGGATTTTAGATTCTTCGGTTTTATTGTAGGTTCTTTAAGTTTTCTCATTCAGGTTTTTGTTTTGTACTGGGAAATGAACGCAGGGACAGTCTACCCTTGAGCCGCAGCCCCAGGCTTTTTTGTTTTTTATTTTGAAACAGTCTCGCTAAGTTACTGGGGTGCTAGCCTCAACCCCGCATCCTCCTTTCTCAGCCTCCCACGTACTGGGATTACAGACTGCACTACCAAACCCAGCTTCATTCTGGCGTCTGATTGGGTCCAAGAGAATTACCTACATCCAAGGGGCATCTGCATTGGTGACAAATCTAGCCATCCCAATTCCTAAAGCATATCTCTGGGGCCGCCCTGTCTGTCCTTATCAGAATTGCCCGCTTCTGGCCTCCCTGCTCTCAGACAGGGACCCACTGCGCAGTCGCAGCCGAGCGGCAGCTACTCACGGGAGACGCACTGCTGGGTGACCGAGCTGCCACGGAAGAGGGTGGGGGGCGTCTTCCTGCTGAGCCTCTTTATCAGGCGGTCGCGCTCGTTCATCCTGCGGGGAGAGCAAACACGGTCAGGGTCCTGGTCGTCCCACAAGTCTTCAGGGGAGTCGGAATGACTTCAGGCTTCGAGATCAGACAAACGGTGGGCCTCCCCACATCAAGGGCAAGCCGGGTTCCCCAGCTGCCCGCTGTTTACAGTAGATGCTATCTCCGCAACCGAGTGCGCAGCTCCCCCTAAGTCCCTCCTGCCCCCACCGCCGCCTCCTCACGGAAGGTGTCACAAGTGCCCTATTCATTCCCGGCAGAACGGGGCCTGCGTTTCTGTGCAACCCTCCCAAAGCCTCTCTCTACCTGCGGCCACCTAGCCTGTCCTGAAGTCAGAGCGCACATGTGCCGCGGGACCCCAGATAGAATGCCCCTGGATCCAATCCCCAATACCAATAGATAAATAAATTAAATTAAGTAGAGAATTCCAGAAACAGACAATCCATAGGTTTTAAGTTGGACGCCAACCTGAGCACATTATTCACCTTGCTTTCCCGAATTACACAGGGATTTGACTGGAGGCACGATACAGTAAGATTTTGAGAGCACATTCGTATAGCTTCTATCACAGTATATTGTTATGACCGCTGGTTTATTACCAGTTATTTCTGTTAATCTCTTACTGTGCCTAATTTAGAGATTAAACTTTATCACAGGCATGTTTCTATAAGAAAAACCATGGTATCTATAGGGCTCCTTCCGTCTGCAGTTTCAGGTCTCCTGGGGGTCTTGGAACTCTGCCCCTGTAGATACAGGAGGACCACTGTATTCCTGTGAATTGAAGGGGCTGCTTGGAAATGGCCCAAGCAGGTCAAGGGGCTTTGATTCTCACTGAGTGTCACTTTGCTTGACCCCCAAAGAGGCTTCTGGTGTAAGGGAGCTTGTTAAGGCGCTCTACTATGGGCTGAACTATGCCCCTTTCAAAAATGTATCCTCAGGGACTGGCGCTCAGTGGGAGAGCACATGCTCAAGGCCCTCCCTGGGTTACACACACACACACACACACACACACACACACACGCACGCACACACACACACACACGCACACACACTCTCTCTCCATGTTGAAATCCTAATCCCCATATCTCAGGACAGGACTGTATTTGGAGACAGTGTTTAGAAAGAGCAGAGTAAGTGCCCTATTCATTCCCGGCAGACCTGGGGGCCCTGATCCAATAAGATAGTGTCTTTACCGAAAAGAAGTGTAGGCCAGTACTTGAGAGGTTGAGGCAGGAGGACCCATGTTGGAGGCCTGCATGTTGTAATTTAGCCAGACCTTGTCACAAAATTTAAAATAAAAGCAGGGTGTGGTGGTGCGTGCTTGTAATTTCAGTACTTGGGAGGCTGAAACAGGAGGATCACAGGTTTGAGGCTAGTCTCAGCAACAAAGCAAGGGCCTTAGCAACTTAGTGAGACTCTGTTTCAAAATAAAACATAAAATAGGGCTGGGGTGTAGCTCAGAGTTACCCAGTACCAAAAATAAACAAAAATAAAATAAAAAGAGCTGAGGGGATAGCTCAGCGGCAGAACCCCCTGGGTTTAATCCCTAGCACCCTCCCCTACCCCCCCAAAAAAGAACAGATTAGAACAGAGATGCACAGAGAGGGAGGCTGTGTGCAGAGACCGGGAGAAGAGGGCAACTAGAGAGAGAGGCCGCAGGAGATAGGGACCCCATGGATTCCTGGATGTTGGACCCTCTCCTTCCAGAACTGTGAGGAAGGACAGGCTGCTGTTGAACCCCACCCCTGCCCTGTCATTCATACCGCGGTCACTGTGTCAGGATAGCCAGAGCGCCTGAGCAGACTCCTGGTCCCTAAGGGCACTCGAGTGTGAGGAGGCCCTTGCCCCGGCACAGCCCCTTCCTCCATCTCCCCTAGGGCTTGTGAGAGAGGACGGCCTGTGTGTTCTCAGCAGTTCTGTAAGCTGATGTCACTGAGCACTCAGGTTTCTAGAAGAGCATTTTCTTTTTTTTTTTTTTTTCAGTACTGGGGATTGAACTCAGGGGCATTCTACCTCCGAGCTATACCCCCAGACCTATTTTTTATTCTTTATTTTGAAACCGAGTCTCACTAAGTTGCGGATTGCCTCACTAGGTAGCTGAGGCTGGCCGCGAACCCGGATCCTCCGGTCTCAGCCTCCCGAATGCTGGGATTACAAGCGTGCGCCACCACGCCCGGCTAGAAGAGCATTTTCTGTCTTGGTTGAAATGACCACGTTTAGCTGGGCACAGTGGTGCACGCTTGTAATCCCAGTACTTGGGAGGCTGAGACAGGAGGATGGTAGGTTCAAGGCCAGCCTCAGCTACTTATCGAGACCCTGTTTTAAAGTAAAAAGTAAAAAGGGCTAGGGTGTAGCTCAGAGGTAGAATGCCCAAGTTCAACCAGTACCACAAAAATAAAAATAAAAATCAAGTTTAATTAGTCACCAGTTAAGAGAGAGCGCCCTTACAGCTACCTCAGCCTGGCAGAATATCTGATGGCTAAAGAGGACGAACACTTTCTGTCCCTTCACACTGGTTCCCTTCCTTCCTGGCCTCTTCTTTTCCTTCTGTGGCCAAGATGAATCTCACTGGTGCCAGTGAGCCACGGCCCTGGACGGCAGGGACCTGCGGATGCAAGAAGGCGCCGGTCCCTCTGTGCAGTCACTGTCCTGACTGTCGGCAGCCCAGTGCTGTCAGGAGGCAGCCAGTGTCCTGTAGGGCCTGTCTGGACTCGCCCAGCACCGGCCACATTTCCTGTAGAGCAGGCCCTGCCCCACCCTGCCCAGGGTGCCAGGGACTTCTCGCTTCCCTTAGCCCAGGCAGCCTTGCCAGCCAGGACTCGTGTGGAGCCAGAGGGTGCCTGACACTCATTCCCTCCCGGATTTGGGGGTGACGCAGGGCCTTCCTCTGCCACGGCCATCGTGAAAGCTCTTGGCAAAGGGTCTTACAGATGTCACTGGACCAAGCGGCAACAGGGGTCTCTACAGTCACACTGCCCATCTCTCACAGAGCAGATGTGGCAGCAGGCTGAGCAGTGCAAAGATTTTTTTTTTTTTTTTCAGTACTGGGGGATTGAACTCAGGGGCATTCTACCTCCGAGCTACACCCACAGCCCTATTTTTTTATTCTTTATTTTGAAACAGGGTCTCACTAAGTTGCAGAATGCCTCACTAGGTAGCTGAGGCTGGCTGCGAACCCAGATCCTCCAGTCTCAGCTTCCCAAATGCTGGGATTACAAGCGTGCACCACCATGCCTGGCCAGTGCAAAGAATTTGACCAAGGCCCCTGCCGCTTTGCAGGCGGCACTCCTGGCCCTGCCTTCCCTGCAGGGTGGCTATGGCCTGATTCCCTGATGGAGTGATGGATGCTCTTTTTTGCTCCCTCTTATTCATCAAATATAAAAATCTGGCTCCATGCTTCATAGAGACCCATTCGCAGCCATTTCTGCTCTGACAGGGAGGGGTCTGCAGAGCCAATAGTTCTGCCTGCCCATGGCTCATGCCTGATCTCAGAATCGGGTATCTGAGACCCTACTCAGTGACCACTCCTTGGCATATACCCCAAAGAACTGCAAATGGACTCAGATGTGCATACACCCATATTCATAGCAGCATTATTTGCAAAGGCCAAGAAAGTGGAGACAATGCCAATGCCCACCAACTGATGAATATATAAAGAGAATGTGATGAAATATGACCTACCCATTCAATGAACTATTACTCAACCACATAAAGGAATTCAGTAGTGATACATGCTACAACATGGATAAATTTGGAAAACATTATAATGAACCCAAAGGCTGTGCCTGATTCTATGAAATGTCCAGAATGGGCAGATATGTGAGACAGAAATCGGATTAGTGGTTGCCAGGGGCCACAGGGAAGGGAGGTGGAGGGGTTGGGGACCTCTCAAAGCATATGGGATTCCCTTTTGGGAGCTGAAAATGTTCTGAAACTTGACAGTTCTGATGGTTTACCATACTGCAAATGTACTAAACACCACTGAATTGTACACTTTAAAATGAGAGAGGTTATGCTATATGAATTTTTCCTCAATTAAAAAATTAAGTTTTAAGCTGGGCGTGGTGGCGCACGCTTGTAATCCGAGCATTCAGGAGGCTGAGACCGGAGGATCCAGGTTCACGGCCAGCCTCAGCTACCTAGTGAGGCACTCCGAAACTTAGTGAAACTCGGTTTCAAAATAAAGAATAAAAAATAAGGCTGGGGGTATAGCTCGGAGATAGAATGCCCCTGAGTTCAATCCCCAGTGCCGCAAAAAAAAAAAAAAAAAAAATTAAGTTTTAGGCGGGTGTGATGGTGCACACTTGTAATCCCAGCATTCGGGAGGCTGGAGGCTGAGACTGTGAGACTGGAGGATCCGGGTTCGTGGCCAGCCTCAGCTACCTAATGAGGCACTCCACAATTTAGTGAGACCCTATTTCAAAATAAAGAACAAAAATTGGGCTGGGGGTGTAGCTCCGAGGTAGAAATGCCCCTGGGTTCAATCCCCAGTACCACAATAAATAAATAAATAAATAAATAAATAAATAAATAAATAAATAAATAAATAAATAAAGTTTTGTTGGGTGTGGTGATACATGCTTTTAATTTCAGTACTTGGGAGGCTGAGAAAGGAGGATTGCAGGTTCGAGGACAGCCTCAGCAACTAGTGAGAATCTCATCAACCTATTGAGACTCTGTTTCAAGATAAAAATAAAATAGAACTGTGAATGTAGCTTGGAGTCCCTGGGCTCAATTCTGGTGCCATAAATAAATAAATAAAACATTGAATTTTGAGAAAGAGGAAGAATGAGTCCCTAATCAGGGTGAATTCCCTCCTACCACCTGACTTGCTAGCCATCAGGCCATCTTTATCGCTTATTTCTCCAGTGGTGAGGGGTGTTGGAATACTAGTTTTCTTTTCTTTTTCCTTTGATTTTTTCTGTGCTGGCGTCAGCGGCCTGGGATATACAGACATGTGAGGTGTTACGTAAACAAATCCAGCAGAGGTACGTGCAGTCTCGGAGTCTCGGGTAATGATGTGAAACCCAAACGCACTCATGTCCTTCCGCACGGGCTTTTTTTAGAAGCTGACGTACCCTGGAGGAGGTGTTGTGTTCCTGTCTTGAAAAATGAGCAGTCTTAGGAAGGAGCAGAGACTGAGAAGGGTTAGGCCAGGGAAAAATAAACCCTGTGTCCGTGGTTCTGTTAGGAAGCTGTTCCTGCAAAGATCACACGTGTCTGCTATGAAGAGCAGGAGGGTGGGGAACAGGGCCAGCGACTGCAGGCCCGATGTCTCACTTCATCCCAGAGAAACCACACACACAAAACCAAAGAGTTTCTAAAAACGCTTTTGTTTTGTTAGGGCGGTACTAGGAATTGAACCCAGTGGCACTCTACCACTAAGCTGGACCCCTAGCCTTTTTTTATTTTTTATTTTGAGACAGGATGTTGCTAAGTTGCCTAGGTTGACTTGGACTCCTCCTGCCTCAACTTGCAGAGTCTCTGGTATTATAGGCATGCACCACCATGCCTGGCTAGAAACTAAATTTTTTTTTTTTTTTTTTTTTTTTTTTTGTGGTACTGGGGATGGAACCCAGGGCTTTCTGCCTCTGAGCTACACCTCCAGCCCTATTTTATTCTTTTTATTTTGAAACAGGTTCTCACTAAGTTGTAGAGGGGCTCACTAAGTTGCTGAGGATGATCTCGAACCTGTGATCCTCCTGTCTCAGCCTCCTAAGTACTGGGATTACAAGCATGCATCACCACACCTAGCTCTAGAAATTAATTTTTAAATTAGTGGATGGACAGTCTTGAAAACATAGATGTAGGGTGGGTATGTAGCTTGGTGGTAAATTGCCTGCCTATATGCACAAGTCCCTGGGTTTGATCCCCAATATCACAAAAACCAAGTGCCAATCAGAACAACGAAATAGATGTGGCGAGTCTCTCAAGAAAAAGAGCTAGCCCCCAGTCCCCTTTCCTTCAGGTAAGGCCAAATGTCCACCAATCCTCCAGGCTAATTCTAATCTGTTTTTTAAGGATCCTTAGAGAGTGACATTTCATGGCCTCAGTCGGCCTCAGTGGGTGACTTGTTTTATTCATTGCAATTTGAACATTAGGAAGTGGAGTTCTTTGGGGATCAAGTATATCTCGGACCTATCTAGGTCTCTGTAGAATCAAAGCCTTAGCTTAGTTAAACACACTTATGACACTTATGTAATGGGGGAAATAACAAAAATAAAGCAAATAAGGTTTTCAGCCTAAGATTCTAATAAGGTAACAGTTACATCTATTTTATATACTCTGGAGCTAGGAGCCCTTCCAAAATTCTATTCTATTGGAGAGTAGTAAATGAATTTCCTTCTCTCTTTCTGCCAATCCACATGCATCCCATTTTTAAAGCCCAACTTCCTGAGTTTTTATTTGCAGCATTTATACAGCATTTACTGTGTGTGAGACCCCGTGCTGGAAACAGATTTACCCAAGACACACTCTCTGACATTGTGGTCTCTGAGGGACCTCGCTGTGAGACAATGCCACAACAGGTGTTGAGCACCCTAACAGAGGTTACGCCAGGCACAACAGTGGGGAAATGGAGGTGAGAATTCAGAGAAGGTTTTGGAAAGCTTCCAGAGGAATTCACATGGCAGCTGCATCCTGTAAAGTGGATGGGACAGCTCTCTGCCAGAGGAAGAACACGTTTCATAGGACCATGAAGAGTCTGTTTCAGACTCTTCAGAGGCCTTTGGGTTGCCTCTGACGCATTTGGGAGTCCCTGAGACCCTGACATCTAAGCTGGAGATATCCTGTGGACTTGTTAACTCGTGGAAAGCCACAAGAGCCAGCAGATCGAGGAGAAGGTGCCCTGCCTGGTGACTCCCAAGAAACACAGACTCATTGTTCTCTCAGGCTTCAAGCAAATCTCAATCTCTCTCTCTCTCTCTCTCTCTCTCTCTCTCTCTCTCTCTCTCTCTGCTTTTTCACAATATCCACCTTGGGCTGAGAAGAACACAGGGCATGGTTAAATACATAAAATTGTGTTAGTGCTTCCAATTTACTTATTTGTAAATCAGTCTAGTTTAAAGCCATAGGCTATTGCTACAGTTAGGACATCAGTAGAGGAAAAAACACAGGTTAATGTCATAATGAACTCAGACACAGAGCCGGGAGTGGTGGTACATGCCTGTCATCCCAGTATTGGGAAGCTGAGACAGGAGGATTGCAGGTTTGAGGCCAGCTTCAGCAACTTAGCGAAACTCTACTTTAAAATAAAAAGGGCTGGAGGGTGCATCTCAGAGGTAGAACTCCTCTGGGTTCAATCTCCAGTAAAACACACACACACACACGCATAACAGAATCCAGAAATAGACCCACAGAAACATCACCATCTAATTTTTTGCTTTCTTTTCTTTCTCCAGTGCTATGGATCAAACCCAGGGCCTCCTGCATGCTAAGCAGGAGCTTGACCACTGAGCTAGAACCCCAGCCCTCAAGCCAATTTTTGACAGAAAAGCAAAAACAATTCAGTAGAATAAAAATCATCTCAACACAAGTTGCTGGGGCAGCTACCCACATACTCAGACAACACAATAAAACTCACCAGCAGCAAGAGAAGCTGCAAGAAGTCTCACACCTAATAACTCAGCATGCACACTCAACTCATCACAGACTATATACAACTACACAACTTTTAGGAAGAAAAATAATAGAATTGTATGGGATCTAGCACTATGCAGAGAGTTCTTAGACTTGATACCAAAAGCATAATCCATAAAGAAATACTGATAATTTGGATTGCACTAAAATTAAAAACTTTTCTTCTGAGAAGACTCTATTAAAAAGTTGGAAAGGTAATCTACAGAGGGAGAGAAAACATTTACAAATCACATAGCTGACAAAGGGCTGATATCTAGCAGAGATAAAGGCCACTTAAAACTCAATGGAAAAACAAACTAAAGATTCCCTTTAGAAAGTGAGCAAAGACGTGAAGAGACATTTCACCAGAGCGAACACACAGACGTCAAGTCAGCATCTGAGAAGATGTTCAATATTAGGATTCATGAGGGAACTAGAGATTAAAATTACTATGAGATATCACTAAACACCTATCATAAGGGCCTCAGAAAATAACAACCCAGAACACCAGCAAGGGTTCACCCCACATTGCCCATGGGAATAATAAAATGGCATGGTCACTCTGAAAAACATTTTGATAATTTCTTTAAAACCAAGGATATGAAAACCTTGTGAAAATACTAGACACTTTAAGATTGTGAAATTTGTGTTTAAGTTATATCTCAAAAATAATCAGATAAGCTGGGACTAATGCTGCAGCCCAAATGTTAACTCACAGAACTCCGAATTAAGTAAATGGTTATTATAGGAACTATGTAACTATCATAAACTTAGTTATTGTAGTCCTGGACATTTATCTCAGAGAAATGAACACATTGTTCTCTCAAAAACCTGTAAACAGATGTTTATAAGAGCTTTACTCATAACAGTAAAAAAATTGGAGATGTAAACATCTTCAGTTTCATGGTTAGACAACTTGTAAAAAAATCCCCCCTATGGAAAGCTGGAAAGCTATTCAGCAGTAAAGAAGGACAAATTACTGACACCTTTAACAACCTGGATGAAGTGCTAGAGAATTATGTTGAGTGGGAATAAAAAAAAAAAGGTCACTATGCAAAGGTTATGCGTTGTGTCATTGCATTCATATACTGTTCTTGAAATGACAACTCTATGGAGGGACGAAAGCAGAGGAGGCTAAGAAAGGACGGCAGGAGGATACTGGCCGTGATGGAAATGCTGTGTCTGGTGTGTCCTTCACCTTTCCATCACAAACTACCCAAGAAAAACAACTTAGAAGGAGATTAATCTTATCTCGTGGTTTCAGAGGTCTCAGTCCACGGCTGCTCGGTTCCAAGGCTTTGGACCTGTACTGAGGCAGAACATCATGGTAGGACATGCACGGCAGAGCCAAGCTGCTCTCCTCCTGGCTGCCAGGAAGCAGGGAGCGTAGAGTGTGCATGCTTTCATGACACAGACCACCCCAAACCTATTAAGTGATGAATCTATAAATAGACTGATTGATGAAGCTTGGTGGTCAGTGCGGCAGAGTTCAGCGATAGGGCCACTGCACTCTGCTACAGTCATCCTTTCTAAGAGTGCTGAGAAACACGGTGTTGCAGAGCTTCATTTCAGGGGTGGGGTCTCTCCCACACGTCCAGTAGGCGCACTGCCTGAGGCGGAGGCCGTCCAGCCCAGCACAGCCATCCTGACCTCATTAGCTGAGACGACAAAGGAGATTTTGAATGACAGACAGCCCTGGCACATGTGGAAGCCATTACCTCATCCCAGGACTTGCAGTGAGGTAGCCAGGCTTCCCTCCCATTAGCCCAGGCCCCACGGCACAGCGAGCAGGCCCGTGGAGAGGCCTGCCTGCAGTCACGGCACTGCTAGGAACAGATAAGTTAGCAGGACACCTGGCTGACCCCGAGAGGCTCCAGGCAAAATGCTGAGTGGTGGGCTGCAGTGGCCTGGGTGGAGTGGGCACAGGAGGAATAACCTGGGCTTTGCCCATTCCCAGCAGGAGCATCTGGGAGAAAGGGCAGGGCAGAACACCACCAACATGGCAAGGCACCCAGGTAATCAGCAGGGTGCAGCTTCATGAGCTCAAAGTTCTTCCATTAAAATTCTATGTCCACTGCCGAGTGTAGGAGCACACACCTGTAATCCCAGTCCTTGGGAGGCTGAGACAGGAGGATTACAAGTTTGAGGCCAGCCTCAACAACTTAGAGAGACCCTGTTCAAAAAATAAAAAGGGATGGGGGTATAGCACGGAAGTAGAATGTTCCTGAGTTCTACCCCCCATATCAAAACAGATGAATGAAAATAAAACTCTATGTTCACAAATAGAACCAAGCCAGATACCTGCTCAAAACCACACAGTCATAAATGCAAAGATCCTGGCTTCCTCTCAGACACAATGTCCAATTTTGCCTCCCTTCCCGCACTCTGCCCCAGCCATGTGACCTCTCCTGCAGGTCCTCTCCTCAAGCATGGGGACACTCCCCATGCTTGCCCATCTCTGGGCCTGCACATGGCTTTCCCTTTGCCTGGGACGTTCTTCCCTGACGTGGCTCTCACCGTCTGCTCACTTACACCTGCCTCTTCTAACCAGCCGGCCAGCAGACCCTACCTCCTCTGCACTCTGCACAACCACACCTCACTGGGTTCTCTGTATTGCACTTCTCACTACAGAGTTTGCATTTCTTGCCTGTTTCTTCACTAGAAAGTAGGTTCTACAGGGCAAGAACTTTGTTTTTTTGTTTACAGTTCTGTCTCCAGCACCAGGAACAGTGGGTGGCATTCAGAGGAGGCTCCACTTGGAGGGCTAGGGTGCAGCTCAGTGGTAGAGCATCTGCCTGTGGAATCCCTGGGGTCCACCCCCAGCAACACCACAGGGGACACCTATTCGGGTTGAAGAAATGAGGGATAAAGGAATAAATGCAGTCTGGGCCAAAGTGTAAAAGTGAGCAAAGGGAACAATGGGAAATTTCAGGCCACAGGGCCCTTCTCCTTTCTCCTGAACACATCTTCTGTCCACTCTCTTCCCAGGGTGGAGAGGGAGGACAGGGCTTGCTGGGCCACTGACCTTCCAAGACCTAGTCTAAGGAAGTCTTTTATTTATTTGGTACTGGGGATTGAATCCAGTACTTGGTACTGGGGGTTGAACCCAGGGGCATTCAATCTCCAAGCTACAGCCTCAACCATTTTTATTTTTTATTTTGAAACAGGGACTCATTAAGTTGCTAAGGGTCTCACTAGGTTGCTGAGGCTATCCTCAAATCTGTAATCCTCCTGTCTCAGCCTTCCATGTACTGGGATTACAGGCATGTGCTAACACACATGGTTGGGAGTCTCTTTTCAGTAAATGGAAAGTCTAGAGGCATAGGAACTATTGAGTCCACACCATAACCTTGCTGAAGAACAGTCCCTTCTCAGACCTACTTACTGTGGCTGAGAGTGGCTTTCCTGCTCATAATTTCAGCCTAGGCATAAGTTTACCCTTCCCTGAAGCATGACAATATGGCCTCTTCTAAGTGGAAGGAGAAAAAGAAAGAACTCAGGAGGAGGGGAAGGTAAAGAACCTTTACAGTAAATGATAGTCACAGATAAGAAGTGGAGGAGAGAAAGAACATGGGTGATAGAAAGAAGAAGACAAGAGCCGGGTGTGGTAGTGCACACTTGTAATCCCAGCATTCGGGAGGCTGAGACTGGAGGATCCGGGTTTGCGGCCAGCCTCAGCTACCTAGTGAGGCACTCTGCAACTTTGTGAGACCCTCTTTCAAAATAAAGAATAAAAAATAGGGCTGGGGGTGTAGCTCGGAGATAGAATGCCCCTGAGTTCAATCCCCATTACCGCAAAAACAACAACAACAAAAAAGAAGAAGACAGAGGGACAGAGAGAGCCATGTGGGGGTAGTTCAGTGGTAGAGCACTTGTATAGCATGTGTGAAGGCCCGGGTTCAATCCTCAGCATGGGACAACATAAAAATGCAAAGGGAGATGCCAGCCAAGCAGCAAGGACTACCTCTGAACAACAGACACTGTTGGACTGAAATGTCATTTTCCTAATGTATAAATGACAGCTTTATTATATCAAACACTGAAAATTAAGCTGGGCACTATCATGCACACCTGTAATCCTAGTATTTAGGAGGCTGAGAGAGGAGGATTGCAAGTTTGAGGCCAGCTTCAGCAACTTAGCTAGATCCTCAGCAACTTAGCAAAACCCTGTTTCAAATAAAGAGGACTGAGAATGTAACTCAGAGGTAGAATGCTCCTGGGATCAATTCTCAGCACAAAAAACGAAAACAGAGACAAAAACCAAAAAACACTGAAACTCAAATGTGAGTTCACAAAGCATCTACTATGTAAGGACAAAAACATAGTATACGGACTTAGTGTTTCTTTCTTTCTTTTCTTTTCTTTTGCAGTGCTGGGGATTGAACCCAGGGCCTCAAGCATGCTGGGTAAGTACTCAACCTCTGAGTTGCACCCCTAAACCCATTTTTAGTTAATTGAATTCTATGAATGTGTACCTGTCTTTATATGAAAACTCAAACAAATTTGCTTATTGGGACTTAAGAAGATTTGGATCAGGTTTGAAACTATTGATATCCTTCTCATGACCTTTATACCTTTTTAAACTAGTAAACTGGTAGACCCATTAAGCTGCAAATTCATTGCAATACAAACAACTTTCTCCATACTGTCTCTCCACTTTTCCTTGCACCCCCTTTAGGTTCTGGGTGGTAAACGTCTGACTTAATGAATTCAAATGAGCAACCAACCAAACAAACAAAATAATTCAAAAGCTGGTTGCAAAGACTCCCTGACTCAATTGTTGAAATAATAAAGAAAGGTGAGCTTTGCTACCAATTAACCTCTTAAACCCTAATTATATGAGGGTTCAAGGTGCTTGGCACAGTCTGGCCAGCATGTCCTGCCATATTCATGAGCGGGCTGGCAGGCTCTCCAAGACTCACAGAGAGGAAGAGGACAAAATAGATGCAGGTACCTGGGTTACACCAGCTCCTGGGAAAACACCAACATACTCCATCAGCTGGGAATACAACAAATTCTCTGCCTAAAAGTTACACACGGGATGTTTTGTGAATCCCAGAGAAGGATATTTGTTTTTAGGACTTCAGGCCACAGGTGAGCCACTCACAGTTCAGCTCAGACCATGGAGAGAGCCAGAGGACTTGGAGAGATTGGTTGTTAGTCATTTCTGGAGTAAAGTCAGCTGGGGTAGATCAGCCCTCATAAAAAATGAATGAATTGGAGATCAGGTACACCCTGGAGTCAAGCTGCACCACAGCAGATGTCTGGAAGCAAAGTCCTGTCACCCATGTCCCACTTCATCTCAGAAAGAGGAAGGAATATGTGCATCCTAGGTGAATGCGAAAAGCCAGATGGAGCTGGGTGTGGAGGTGCACATCTGTGATCCCAAAACTTGGGAGGCTGAGACAGAGGATCACAGGTTTGAGACCAGCCTCAGCAAATTAGCAACACCCTGTTTCAAAATATAAAAATAAAAAGGACTGGGGATGTAGTTCAGAGGTAGAATGCCCCTGAGTTCAATAGTTCAATATCCAGTCAAAAAAAAAAAAAAAAAAAAAAAGCAAAGCCACATAGAAAGTCATTTGCCACAGACTGCGAGAGTCATGGAGTTGGGGCAATGACATCAGCAGAGCTTGTGACCACTTTGGGCTGAGGTCACACCCACACTCAGAGGGTCTCGGCTGGGTGCCTCACTGTCCCCATCCCGGACCACGATTCCATTAACTGGCCGAGCTGCTCATCAGCGGGAGCTAAACATCATTTGCCATCATCCTGGATGGATACTTACGACTTTCTTTCCTGCAGTCAAAGACTTGGACTAAATGTCTGAAAGATTTCCTTGAAAAATATCTGCAGCATTCAAAGGGACAGGGGAAGAACCCATAGTCTTTGGCTGAAGGTTCCACTCAACAGTGTTTTTTAAAAACTGTCAATGGGAAGAAAGCACATGTGTAGCTGCTTCTCAAGTGAGGTCACTCCAGGGAAGGGTCAAAGCAGAATGGCAGCTCTCCTCCTCGTCCTGCTGTTGGGATTGAAGGTAACAGATGGGAAAAGAGCATTCTGTTATCTGGTGCCTTCTAAAGCTTAAAGCTTGTCCAAACCAAAAGCCAAGCCTGCAGGTGGGTCATGTGGGCTAAGGAGCGCGACCCAAGCCTGGGGGGCCTGTGGCTGCAGGGGTCTTGGCAATGCCTAGAGTCCTTCCTAGGCCCTGTGTGAGAAGAGGCTGCAGGGTGGTGATGGAGAATGAGGCCTCATCTTGAGGCCACAGCAGGCTGACTCTGCCTCTTCTTCCTCTGCTTTTAAACCAGTGTTCCCTTAAAAAGGATCAGCACATGCATAGACAGTACTAAAAGGCTCTGCCAGAGGTCAAGGACTCTGCCTTCCTCCCTGGGCAACAGCTGCTGTGCCTCCCCAAGATTTCTGGAAAACCATTTCTTTTAAAAATTTCAAAATGATCCAGGCATGGTGGCACACATGTACTTTGGAGGCTGAGACGGGAAGATCGCAGGTTCAAAGCCAGTCTCAGCAACTTAGCAAGATCCTCAGCAACTTAACAAGAGCCTGTTTCAAAATAAAATAATAAAAATCACTAGAAGGTGTAGCTCAGAGGTAGAACACCCTTGGGTCAATCTCCAGTACCAAATAAATAAATAAAATTTCAAAACGAGATGATTGTCCACAGCATTGCTTGTTCATACTTTCCAGTTGGGAGAGAGTTCTTACAGAAAAGCTTCGCCTGGCCCCGCGAGATTGAGGCTGTCCCAACAGGTCCAGCTGCATTACTCTACCTGTACCTCCCAGTCTGCAGAAAGATTCATGACAGAGGAGGGTGTAATGGCGTTGTGAAAGACATGGAGAAAATAACAAGATCAGGGCACAGCGGAGGGAAAACATGTTTTCCTCTTTTCCCAATGAAAAAAACTTGTGGGTTATGAAATATTTTAGAAAATAAACAATTTTTGAAATTAGTTATTTGTTTATTATTCCTTGGCCACTCTCTAGGTCATCCATAAAAATATGAAGTGAGAACTTAAAACCATAATTTACCCTCAGTGTCAGATCATTATATTTCTTGAACAGACAAAAAGTCCAGGAAGATGCTGAAATCTACAAGTAGGGTGCATCTCTGGGAAGCAAGGTTGTTCTTCTAAATAACGAATGATCCTTACACACTATTGGTAGGGATGTAAAATGGTGCAGCTACCAAGGAAACAGTATGAGGGTCCTCAAAAATGAACAGTAGAACTACTCTATGACCCAGCAACCTTGTTTCTTTGTACATAGCCAGAGGAAAGAAAGTCAATATGTCAAAGAGACCTTGGCACCCCCATGTTCATTAGCACTGTTCACACTGGAATTCCAAGAGAGGAATCAGCATAAGTGTCCATCAACAGATGACTCAATAAAGAAAATGTAGTATATTTATACAATGGGGCCTCCTTCAGTCTTTAAAAATCCTGCCATTTGTGACAACATGCATGAACTTGGAGGATGCTAAGCAAAATACGCCACGGACAGAAAGACAAGTACTGAATGATCTCACTTACAGGTAAAATCAAAAGACAGCCATCTCAGAAACAGAGTAGGAGGGTGGTTTCCGGGTTCAGAGAGTGGAGGAAATAGAAAGATGTTTGCAAAGAGTACAGAATTTCAGTTATAAGATGAATACATTCTGGAAATCGAATGTGCAGCATGGTGATGATAGTTATTAATGTATATTTAAAATTTACTAAAAGAATAAATCTTGGGCTGGGTTGTGGCTCAGTGGTGGAGAATTAGCACGTGCAAGTACCTGGGTTTGATCCCCACTACCACCAAAAGAGAGCGAGGGCGCACACTGGTATAGTTTGAGTAAGTGTCCCTGAACTGAAGGTCCATGTGCTAAAGGTTTCTTTCAGTGATAGGCCTTCTAGTCATAGTGGACATGACCTGGAGAGAGATATTAGAACCCCACCCCCTCTTCCTCTTATATCTATCATGTACTCCCACCATAGTATGCTATCTCACCACAGGCCCCAAAGCAACAGGGCTACCAACCGCGGACCTCTGAAACTGTGAGCCAAAATAAACCTTTCCTCAAGTTGATTATCTCAGATGTTTTGTTACAGTAATGGAAAGCTGGCTAACACACACACACACACACACACACACACACACACACACACACACACCCCCCAAAATGGTAACTATGAAATGATTATGAAAGGCTGCATAGTTAAATAGCTTGATGGTGGGAATTGTTTCAAAGTGAATATGGATGACAAAACATCACATTGTATGCCTTGAAAAAAAAATACATGAGATATATATATACTGTCAAGTATAGCTCGATAAAGGTGAAAAGAAAAAAGAATGACAGTCCTCAGGGGTTTAGAGAATTTTGCAAAAAATTGAATACAAAGTAGACCATAGGGAGACAGTGCACAGCTTATATCAGATTATCAGAGGCCTGAGGTAGACATGTAACATTCCCCCAACATCCATTTCTCCCGTTTTGAGAAGCACTCATAAAGTGAGACTCCCACCCCGACCTTCCTACATAGATGGGTTTTGGCAATCCAAGCCTAAACCAACCCAGCATGGCATTTCTCTGACTGCAGGGACTGGTCCAGGTTGGTCCATCAGAGACAACAGGAACTTCTGGTAGCTGGTTGACAGTGAGCAAGGGTGCCCATAGCCCCTCTCTCCCCTTGATGATGACAGGGGCCAGGAGACAGGCTTAGTAGAAAGCCTTGGGGGCAAAGTGGAAAGATAGAAAGACACTGGTGGGTCTTTGATGATGCTGGGGCCGGGGAGCCATCTACCATGATCGCCTTCCAGCCAGACATCCCGATCAAATGGTCCCAGTACTTCCCACATCCTGAAGGTCAGTTTGAACTGGGGCCTCTTTTACTTGCAACTGAGGGCCTTCTCTACTGACCCAAGTGTTGTTATTCCAAAATAAGTAAGAATTCCTGGCTAGAGGATAAACTTTAAGGTATCAAGAGTATGTGTATGCTCAGGAGAGAGTAAGAGAGCGAAACAAACAGATACATGGCAGAAAAAGATGGACCCTGACTATTGATTATTGGACTCCAGATCCTGAGTTATACCTAATGGTCATTTCTTAAAGCACAATTTTTAGAATGTAATTTTATCATCACCCCTGTCTTGTATTCAGCATTCGTTATTTCTACTAGATGCTACTTACTCATCAGGTCTTGTGTGATAAACTCCGTACCCTAGACTAGTGGTGGGTGCCACTAAATATCCCTACCCTGTCTAGAGGGTCATTTATGGTCAGCTTAGGGGAAACCATTCTACATTTGTGCATTTGGTTGCTTAGTGATTATGTCTCAGGCAGTTAGTAATCTATATTTTCTTTTTTCCTTAAAAGGGTGTGAGGTCCTTTTTGCAATGTAAATTGTCCTTTGAGAGGAGATGATTCTCAGATGAAATGAAATATGTGTGTCCTAATAATCCCTGCTCGGAAGAGGAATCCCGGTGACATGTATTTTTGTTTTTGTATTTTGGTCAAAATGCAGACTTATGAAGGAACGGCTAAGTGCTCTGTGATTCTTTTTTTAAACACTCTACTCATAAGTCCTTCCTTCCTTCCTTCCTTCTTGCCCCCTTCCCTCCCTCCTTCCTTCTTCCTTCTCTTTTGTACTTGGATTAAATCCAGGTACATTCTACCTCCAAGCTATACCCCCAGCCCTTTTTATTTTGAAATAAGGTCTCTCTAAGTTGCTAAGTCTGGCCTTGAACTTGCAATTCTCCTGTATTAGTCTCTCAAATACTGAGATGACAGGTATGTACCACCACACCTGGCTGCTACTCCATAACTATTTCTTACAAGTCAAGCTTTTAAGGACTCCTTGTGGCTTAAAAAATAAAGCCCCACCTTCATTACAGGTAGTATCATTTGGACTTTACCTGGTATCCAGCTGAACCTTTTACCACATTTCCGGACTCTTAACCCCATCATACTGAAGCCCTGTCATTGTTCCCAGATAACTGGTCATAGCTACCAGTCATTCTCTGTAGTTGGAGTCCCTGTCCTTGCCTTGTGAACTCGTAAGAACATCTGGTTCCCCTGGGCTCTCCTGGAAGTCTCCTTCGCTCTACTAAAGCACTTCTTACATTGTGCTATCCATTCTCTAACTATCTGCCTTCATTACTTGACTCTTTTCCTTCACTGTCCAGCTCTATGTCTGGCAAACCAAATGGGTTGGACACACCTACTTGCCTAGATTAGTATCACCATAAAAGGTTACAACCATGGCTAGGGCATAGATTGTTGGTAGAGCATTTGCCTCGCATGTAAAAGGCCCTAGGTTCCATCTGCAGCATGACCATAAAGAAATAAATATGTAGCTGGGCATCGTGGCGCATGCTTGTAATCCCAGCATTCGGGAGGCTGAGACCAGAGGATCCAGGTTTGAGGCCAGCCTCAGCTACCTAGTGAGACACTCTGCAACTTAGTGAGACTTGGTTTCAAATTAAAGAATAAAAAATAGGGCTGGGGGTATAGCTCGGAGGTAGAATGCCCCTGAGTTCAATCCCCAATACCGCAAAAAAGAAAGAAAGAAATATGTAAATAACAATAGTAGCATTCTACTACTAAATGAGAAACTACAAAAGAGGAACCATGTGTGGAGACTTCTCAGGAGCTCTACTTTTATTCAACTCAACCCCTGAAGAATAGGAAGAAAACTTGCCAAGCTTCCATAAAAGAAGTCTGCTTTTAGAACATGACTCTTCAGTAGGACAGGACTCATTCACAGGGATCATTAAATAGTCACGATGGGACTTGCCCAGCAGCTGTTCTGGGGCAAAACTTTTATAAGGATTAGGATGTGAAAGGGAAATAGTTTATAGAAGGAAATAGAATGAAGGAAGGGTGACAGCCTGTGTTGCTCCAAATGAGTGGACAGAGTTTTAACAGAACAAATAATAGACTTCACTCCTGACTCTGTGATTGGGTGTTTCTTTTGCTGTTAATTTCATTTTCTTCTGTTGTTCTTGTTAATGGGGGAAGTAGACATCAAATGCTGCTAAATATGTGCCGATTTCCAGGAATGTGAAAATATTTTCTGCTGACACTTACATGCAAACAGCATAGAAAATCAAAATGAACAAATGGAACAATAGAGCCTGCACACCACTGCTGAGGGCGTCATAAGCTGGATATGCTCCAACAGATTGTATCAAAAGTCAGAAAATGTGAAATCCATGCCTGGTATAAGCTGCTATGTTCAAGAAGCAAAAGCAAAGAATAAAGCAGTGGTATGAACTATGAAGTAAACTGGAGAGAATGATATGGCCATTTACTTTGAGAATATTACATTAAAAGGAAGAAGAAATAAACCACCCAATACAGAACAATAAGAACCAATGGTCTGAAGCTCGTGCATGAGGGTATTTTCTGGGCCCAGTGGGAAGATTCCCTGAAGATCTTGAAGCCATTTCTGTATCTGGAATCAGATAGAGCACTTTGTCTATAGATGTTCCATACAAAAGAGCACAGATGCAAATCAATTGTTTTTGAGGACACAGTTGTATTTTCATTTCCAAAGAAAAAATGAAAGTGAAGACTTTGAGGAAGAGCCAGTTGCATTTCAGTTGCCCAGTTTATGGGTCTAAGAAGCAGAGGCCAAAATCTGGCAGTAATGTGTAGTTGCAGCATATCTTGGGGTTATGGAAGAAAACACTCATTTGGGTTTTATTTTGAAGAATCCTTGCATCTCAAATGCTCCTGGAGCCGGGCGTGGTGGCGCACGCTTGTAATCCCAGCATTCGGGAGGCTGAGACCGGAGGATCCGGGTTCGCGGCCAGCCTCAGCTACCTAGTGAGGCACTCCGCAACTTAGTGAGACTCGGTTTCAAAATAAAGAATAAAAAATAGGGCTGGGGGTATAGCTCGGAGGTAGAATGCCCCTGGGTTCAATCCCCAGTACCG